>JAJKFI010000033.1:4338005-4385466 GCA_029204185.1 Lerista edwardsae
CAATATTGTTTTTACTTAGGCTGCAATCCTATGCACAATTATCTGGAAGTAAGCTCCATGATGTGGTGGCTCTGCGGGTTAAACCGCTGCTGCTGGGCTTTCTGACCAGAAGGTTGGGAGTTCGAGACTGTGCGACAGAGTGAGCTCCCGTTGCTTGTCCAACTCCTGCCAATCTAGCAGTCCGAAAGCACCTAAAAATGCAAGTAGATAAATAGGGACCACTTCGGTGGCAAGGTAACGGTGTTCTGTGCGCTGCGGCATACAGTCATGCTGGCCACATGACACGGAAGCTTGTCCTCAGACAAACGCCAGCTCTACAGGCTTAGAAACGGAGATGAGCACTGCCCCCTACAGTTGGTCATGACAAGACCATTCAGTCGTGGGGAAACCTTTACCTTTTAAGCTCCGCTGACTAATGGGGCTTACTTCCAAGTAGGAATGCATAAGATTGGGCTCTTAATGACATGTATCTCAATATAATAATTTACCCTGCCTAGAAAAAACACATACAACTGCTAGATTAAACCGAACATTTTAAACGACGTTATTTTCTATGCTTTTTAGCACACAAAAATAGGCAGTCACCAATATATTTTATATCTAGTACAGCTTGCTGAAGCTACTAAGGCCAACTGGAATACTCACTAGGGTATATTTAAGTTGAAACATTACAGTTTTGACTGTCTGCTATAAAAAACTGAACTGGGCCACAAGAGAAAAATGTTTACACTCAGAGTCCTTTTTATCTGAATACGTGTATGTAAAGGTTTTGCACAGAAGTCCCAAGGCTGAAAACACTTAACTCTACATAAAATTGTTCTCAGGATTCACAGTCATCCCTCTTTACATATATGAAAAGAATACCACATCATTTTAACAGAACGCTGTACAGTATGTAATCGAGCACCTTCAAGTTGTTAAAACAAATTCATGAGATTGGAGAAGACAAGGTTCTCTTTTAAGAAAGTTTAGAAACCAAAAAGTTAACAGTCCAATGTGTTATATACAAGACACATCAGAATTGTATTATCTTGAGCAAAGCAACCAAATGCTTGAGGAAAAACCCAGCTCTAATTCTTTCAATGACAAAAGCAGTGTGGAAAATAACAAGAAAAGTGATGCAAAAACTGGACTGGCCTCATGTCAACATCCTATGCCAAGCTTATCTACATAAGCAAAACGCTTCACGTTGCAATACATTCCCACACTATAGAGTCTCTCTCTAGTTTCTAGAAATGTAATTTGTCTGGCATTTGCTCAGAACACAGGCAAATGTTGACTGATATAGACTTGCCACCACCAACTCTCACTGCTTTGACCTGGATATTATATTTCCAACGTGTCACACAGCTGAAGTGACTGTTCAAGAGTTATATTACAACGTATTTGTTAAAGCTAACAAGCGTATGACATGCAACAAAACATCCCTCCCCAAGGTCCACCTCTGCAAAAGGCTCAAACAGGTCAATTCCTGTTGCTGTACTACTTCCCCCTCCACCACCCCTCAATATTTTATGATTCTTGGGGATGACCCCTTCTACTCTGAAGTCAGTCGTGTCAATTTCAACACACATTCTCTCTAAGCTTTCCAGGCAAGACAGCTATATCACAGCGAGAGGACATCCTGTTTTCCGTATCTGCCTGAAGTTCTTTTTTTCTAAACCTGATCAAAATGCAACAACACTACAGGGCAATCTATTGCCTTCACTAGGAGCTTTGTTGTGACTACTGGAGTGGACACAGAAAACTATTTTGATTAAGAGAAATACATTTACAGGTATTTGGAAGTACACTAAAAGGAAACATTCCCATGTTAAAACCTGTCTGTCACTCTTGAGCCAAATGCCTACATTCACACAGAAGTGCTCTATTACTGTAGCAATGACAGGAAGTTATCACACTGGCTGTGCACGTTAGTTAAAATCTAAACATGGGTGGTGTTTAAAGACTAGAAGATGCCATGTGGCAGATGACTAGTTCTATAGGCAACGGGCTGAGCAAGTAGGAGAACAGACTCAGAGGTGAGAAGGAAGCGGGTAAACACATGCAGCACCACCACTTACCCATTTATCCAGGGGCACCTGAGCCAAAGAGCCAGTGCCTTGGTAGAGATCCAGAGTGAGCTGCTCCAAGCTGAGCTTCTCCTGCAGAAAGTGACCCAGGTACCTCTGCAGCAGGTACCTGCAGGCCCTTTTCTTGATAGATTCGGAAAAGGGCCAAGGCATGTTGGCAAAGGGATGCGTGTGTCCGTGAGGAGAGAAAAAAAAGCCTACGGGGACAAGACGCGAGGTGCAGTGCGGGGCGCGAAGAGGGAAGAAATGGACAAGCAAAGGGGGGGCGAAGCAAAAGGCGAAGGCTGGGATATAATATAGCTGTTGACTTTGACCCCACCCCCCGCTGGGGCTGTAGAGGCAACAGAGAAGGGGCTAGGCTGGGACTTAGTTGGGTCCCTGGGGAGAAGTTACTAACGGGGCAAGAAGAGAGAAGGGTTATCAGGCTGTCTGTAGCGGGGAGTCGAGGGGAGGCGTTCCTGGAGTGGGGCCTCCCCACAGGTGGGGAAGGAGAAGGGTTCCCCTCTCCACGAACTGGGCTCCCCTCTCCACGAACCCTACTCAGCCCCGTCCAGAGAGGCGACAGGCCCGAGGCCCTTGAGGAAACTTCCACTCAGACGACACCGAAGGGCGACCATCCTGTCCCCGATTAGCCTCACTCAGCCGCCGCCATCTTCTCGTGGCCCCCCCTCCCTTGGCGAGGGGCGGAGCTTATGTGGGACGCCGGCCACGAGACACCCCCCCTCTCTCGCTCTCTGTGCAGCCCCTCAGCACAAGCGCCAGACGCGAAGCCCCTTCTCTTCCAGCCCCACTTCCTTTCCTCCCCCTCAGCGTGGGGAAGCCAAGCATGGAGTTATAATAAACATGGAGAAGAAATGACGTCATATTCTTGAAACTTCCGGTCTGGTCTAACAATATGGCCGACGCAACTCCATGGGTCTAACAATATGGCTGACTAATTATGCGGAATTAAACCTTGGAATTGCATATTGACTCATAATTAGGTTACCAATGATGTTTCTCCACGATCACACGTTGTTATTTTGGTAAGTTTTTACCTCAGGAGTAAACGATTCAGTCCTAAACACTACGCGCAAACCAATCTGAAATGCTTGGAATCAGCATTTTGAGTATAATAACATGGCCGCTAAGCCCGCCCCCTCTGGTCTCACTTCGTTCCTATCCATAGAGTAAATATAACACTAGAGCGCCTTTAAGAGTCAATGGGAACCAAATGAAGCCAGGGGGCGGGCTTAGCAGCCATGTTTGGTGACTCAAAACAATGCTGATTCCAAGCATTTCAGATTGGTTTGCGCGTAGTGTTTAGGACAGAATAGTTTACTCCTGAAGTAAAAACTTACGAAAATAACAACGTGTGATCGTGGAGAAACATCACTGGTAACCTAATTATGATTTAATATGCACTTACAAGGTTTAATTCCGCGTAATTATGTTACTGAACGTACCGGACGAAATGCTGTCTATTTTAACTCAGATTGCACTATTTTGACAGACTTTATTGAAATCTACACAAGCAAAAATAAAGTGTGAATGGGAAGGAAAGAAAAAAAGGGGAGGGTGGGCAAAAATTAGATAAATATGTAGGAAAATTACATTAAAATCTCTCAATGTATAACACAACTAGTTGTCAATAGGGGAGTAATTCTTTTTTACTTCTGGGCTATTAAGAGTATTTTTTTTTAACTTCTACACTCACCCCCCCCCATAAAACAAATTCTGTTAATGTTCAGAAGTTCGAAAATATTACAGTAGAAAATGGAAGGTGGGAAAAAATGTGTAAACGGGAAGGGGGGGAAAGGACGGGGGGGAATATTTTTTTCTTACCTTCTAGACCATTAACAGTGGGTGTCAGAAAATGGTGAATAAGACTGCTAGGAACAACAAGAAATTACACAGCTTCAAAAATAATGCACTGACTATTTCCGTGAATTGTAGTTTTATTGAACCAATGTAATGTGAATACATGAATCTTTCCGTGGAAATTAAATCCCATTTTTCGTTCAGCGATTCGCACACCCGTATGCAGAACACGCAGGCATGCTTAAAGAGGTTGAAATTAACTTTTACACGCGCGCAGGGAGATTTTTATTCGTGAATTCGCGGCAATCCTCCTTGGCGGGAAAGATCTGAGTCAGCCATATTTGTTGATCCGGAAGCTTCAAGATAATGACGTCATGCCGCCTCTAGTGTTATATTTACTCTGTGTTCCTATCTAACTGCATGGGCAGGGCCACCCTCTGAAGCCAAGCTGTTGTTGTGCTCCCTTTGTATTGCCCCGCCCCTTCCTCGGCACGCTCGGCAGGATGTCACGCCCACCGGCCGTCATCGTTGTGGTCGTGGTCGTCATCATCCGGACGCCAGATTGGGGGAAGGGGTCGGAAGTGACATGTGAGTATTCATAGAGGAACAAAAACCCTGCACATCACGTTCGCTTCCGGTTTCCATTTGGCCTTAAGAGGGCTGGGAACGCACATAAAATAGATTTCTTTCAAAAGAAAATAAAAAGGTTCAGGTCGGTATATAACGCAAAAAATACATTTAATTGCTAAAATTAAAATGTAATTTTAACTTTTGGCGCAGTGGGAAATGTAAGCAGACTCCACTCAGCCCAGCCACTTTACTTAGCGTGGGTTGCCCCTGCGCGTTCCATCGAGAACCAGAAATGTTTGTGCAGCGCTGTTGTTGTTGTTTTATATGCGTGACTCTTTGGGTAGCTGGCGGCCCTGTACGTGATTGAGGAGCAGGAGGGAGGAGGGAAAAGAGAGCGAAGTCCGGCTGTGGTTCGGACGGTGACTCTCCGCGGCAGGCGAGCTGGTGGAACGCCAGCGGTAGCCTCCCCCTCCAGCCGCACAGGGGGGCCAGCTCTGTCCGCCGGCCGGGGCGAGCCCAGAGGTGTCGCGGAGCGACGCGGAGAGGATGGACTAGGGTAGGTGCGCCCGAGGAAGGCGGGGGGCGACCCGCGCGCCTGTCATCCTCGAGTGGGGGCAGCGGAGTGGTGGCGCGCGCGAGGCTGAGAGAGGCGCGCGGGCGGCGCAGGTCAAGGGAGGCGGCGGCGGCGGCGTTGGGCTGTAGCGTGACCGGACGCGCGCGCCGCCTGGGGAGGCTTTGCGCGGCAAGGAGACCAACGCTGCCTGCTTATGGCTCCTTCCCTCGAGGCACACGGTTCGGGAGCGGAGGCGGGATGCCCTGAGGGGGATGCGCTGCCTAATTCGCGCCTTGGGGCCTGCCTCAGCTCGGAGCTGTGAGGGCGCCGTCGGGTGGCGGCCTTTTTATGGGGTTTGCCTCTGGCGAGGAGGCGGAAAGCGAAGGGGTGGTGGTGGTGGCTACTTTCGGACAGCGCCTGAGAACCTCAGGCCCTGGCATACCTCAGAATGGCAGATGCAGGGGAGTGGCAACAGGGTGCAAGTATCTTGTCTTGTGTGCTCCCTGAGGCATCTGGTGGGCCACTGTGAAATACAGGAAGCTGGACTAGATGGGCCTTGGCCTGATCCAGCAGGACTCTTCTGATGTTCCTATGACTACATGTCTGAAGAGGAGCATCTGGTCCTGGTGGAAGTCAAAGAGGAATGCGGTGGAGAATCTTGACTGGCCACCAGTGTGTTTTCCTCAGAATTTACCTCAGAATGCCAGATGCAAGGGAGTGGCAACAGAATGCAGGCAGCCTGTTGTCTTGTGCACATGCTCCCTGAGGCACCTGGTGGGCCGCTGTGAGATACAGGAAGCTGAACTAGATGGGCCTTTGGCCAGATCCAATGGGGCTGTTTCTATGTTCTTATGGCTACAGAAGCTTCTTCTGTGCCTATACTACTTGCTTGGCTGTGAGGAAAGTACACCTTTGGGGTGCATATACCCACACCCTTGTGTGCTTCCAGCTTAACAGTGCCTACATGATTCGGTATAGCTCTTATCTGGGATGCATGTGTCGCATCCTTTGAAGGGTAATCAGTGGGGTGACTTGGCCAAGGAAATTGGTGTATGGCAAGGACACTGAGGGAGCAATCCTAACCTGGAGTTTGGCCAGCAGAATTAGGCCAGTAAAGTTTGGTAAATGATGTTTGGACCACTCTCAGAGTCAGAGAGGCCAGCAGTAGATGTGCGCCATCCTGCCTGACTCTGAGAGTGGTCCAAATACGCTTTATGGTGGCCCTGGGCCAGCTAAATTTTGCTGGCCTAACTGTGCCAGCCTAACTCCAGGTTAGGATGCTCTCTGAGAGTGGTGAGGTGTAACATGACTGAGGAATGGCGTGGAGCAAAAAGGCATCTCCTAGACTGATATAGAGCTGTGGGAAAATAGACAGGTGGTAAAATGTGTTTGAGCAGATGGAAGGGGGGTGGTTTCATGTGGGTTGAAGAAAAAGTTGCCAGATCAAATTTTCCAAAATCTGGGTGTATCAAATCTGTTCCCTTTTGAAATGCAGGGCAGATGTTCTGCAGTGTGGTGTTATTCAGCTTTAGCTGAAGAGAATGGGCAGTAACTTGAATGAAGAAGCATATTTGTTTACTTTTACGTTCATATACAGTACTGCCTTTTCTCCAAGGAGATTAGGGTGTCCATAGTGGTTTCCCTCATTTTGTCCTCACAACCACCTTGTGAAGTAGGTGAGGCTGACTGGCCCAAGGTCACCCAGGAAGCTTCATGGCTGAGCAGGGATTTGAACTAAGATTTTCCAGGTTCATCACCATAACTACTGCACTATATAATATGTGACATCTATAGAGTAGGGACCTCTAAAATACCACCTGACGGCCATATCTGATCTGCCACAATATTTTATCCGGCCCAGAGCAATTTCATTTTTGTCAGAGTTTTTGTTAATGTTTGAAATTTTACTCATTATATATCATTTCCAGTTTAAGCACAACATGGTTTCTTTGTAGTTTCCACATTTCTCTTTTGTTCTGAAACATATCATGCTGATTACTAAAATAGATACAAGTAAAATTTCATTCATTTATTTAAATTTCATTCATTTATAAAACTGATGTTTTCTTGGCCCATGAAAATGTGTAAAATGTATAATCTGGCCCTCATACTGAAAGGTTGGAGACCCTTGCTCTAGAGACATGCAAAATGGAGTAAAGTAGAAAGTAAAGAGTTATTCAGGAGTACTTATAATCTCTCTGGTTTGGCTAGAAACTGTCTTTCAAATGTAAGTTACCTTGTGACTTAGCAATACTTTTTGGACCAGTGCCTGTATGCTGCAGAAGTTGCCATCCGAGTGCTGATGCATTTATGCCAAGTGGCATCTCAGAGGATTAGGGGTGAAATCATTTCTGCTCATTTTTACCCCCCTATTAGATGAATATCAAGTCATTCTTATGTTAAAAGTTCTACTTCCTGAAGAAACCTAAATGGAACTGTGAATAAGTACAATATATAGATGTCCAGCCTTCCTGCTATTAAGCCCTCAATGCATGGTACTTGCATGGTGAGGTTAAGGGACACTAATGTTTTGTTTTGTTTTTAAATTATACTGCTTTATGCACAGAATGGAGACCGACTACAATCCCATGGACATCTCCAATAACACAGGGATAGAAGACAATTCTGATTTCAAAGATTTTGAAGGAACAGATGTGAAGGACATGAGAATAGAAGCAGAAGCTGTTGTGAATGATGTCTTGTTTGCTGTAAGCAACATGTTTGTCTCTAAAAGCTTACCATGTGCAGAAGATATGGCATACATCAACGTGGAAACAAGGGAAAGGAACAGATATTGCCTAGAGCTCACAGAAGCAGGACTTAGGGTAATTATTCCTTTTGAAAAGTTTCTTTGTAAAGGAAATGTTAGCCACAAGGTATTTTGTATTTAGTTACACAAGCAGCCCATCTTAAATGTATTTGAGAATGTTTTAAGTGTATGTAGACTATGCTGGCAAATGTTACCAATTTGTGATTACCAAAACAAATTTGAGTTTATTAGAGCAGAAGAAGTGGCCAGATTTGATAGGGCCCTCTTTTGTAATTGAGTTGACATTCTTTCTTCTCTCTAGCAGGGATCCTTTGTTTTTAGTCGCTGCTTATTCATTCGGGGGAAGCCCTGAATTTTGAGCTTCTGATTGTCTGACAGTTCATTTAGTGTCAGGAGTCTTGTCCAAAATGGGTAGCAATGCTGCCAAATCTTGCACTTTTTGATGGTTGACAATATTCAGTATTTGTTGCATCATTTTAGATGGCCAGTCTGTCAGCATTGGGGTCTTTTACATTTAAACAGTTACATTACATTGGAAGGGGAAATTTCAGCATGCTGCTGGAGTTCACTTGTTTCAACTCTCTTCGAACATTCAAAATAATGATTTAGTTGAAATTACGCACAGTTTTTATTTCCCCTTTGATCTTTTGCATCTTCAACATTTGCATCTTCAAGTAGTCAAGAGAATCCTCTTCTATTCAAAGGATAAGTCTGCCCACCACATACAAGCATATTGGAGTCCCCGTACAGATAATGCAGTTGTCTACAGTTCTTCAGAGTAGATTGTATGATGATTCCCTAGTAAGCCCCTTGCTGTAAAAGATAGCTTGTTAGAGCTGTGAATGGCAGAGTAATTGACTTTTTCTTAAAATTCATGTGTTACCCCTGCTAACTGGGCAAGAGGCACTTTTTCAAGTGGTGTTCCTCTTATATTTAGTAGGGGGAGAGCAATTGTCTCTCTTCACCCCAGCACAGTGTCTTTTCTAGTGGCTGGAGTTCAAGGTGGCTAGCAATTCATAAAATATCACAATCATAATACCCAGTACATAAGATGGACAATTAAAGTCAATTTTTAAAAGCTTTTCTTTTCTACAGGTGGTTGGTTATGCTTTTGATCAGGTGGATGATGGTGTGCAAAATCCATACCATGAGACTGTCTACTCCTTGTTGGACTCTGTTAGCCCAGCATATCGGGAAGCTTTTGGAAATGCACTGCTACAAAGACTGGAAGCTTTGAAAAGGGATGGGCAATCGTGATTGAATCTGCAATCAAAAATAGTCTTCAGCAAGAAGTTGCTGCTGGTCAGAGTCCTGAAAACGTTTTACTGATACCTTAGTGGCAAAGGGAGTAGTTTCCTTGACTTGTGTTCTTTCAAAATTCCTTGCTTTAAGGCTTTCAAAGGCACCAACTTGTGAACTATATCGTTACTATTCTGAGTAAATTAGCCAATTGTTTTTAAGATAACCTAGTGAAATGTACATTTGCTAGTCTTGGTTAATCTTCCTTCAGATAGTTATTTGATTGAACATGCTGTAGTTTTGGTCTCCTAAAAAATGATATTAACCCAATACATTTAACAACATCACAATTGGTATTGTATTCTAACAATTTAATACCCATTTCAGAATTAACACAGGAAGATGTTATGCTGTATGTTTTTTTTAAACTTCTTTAAAGCTCAGCTTTATCAATCCAAATATAGTTTATGGTCATATTTAATAAAATTGATTTTATTTTCTTGATCAGATTTATGTTTTGCTCAGTTTCTTGTGCATTGACCTATGCATTCTCTAGCTCGTTCACTATAAAAGTATCTTGAAACTATATTAAAACATCTTCTTTAGGACACAAGCCACAAGCGTATCGAGCCCAGTTCTTGTCAGTGACTGTACAGCAAGGTTGAGTATTTGGCATGCCCAGTGGGTAGAAAAATTCAAATACTAAACAAAGATGAATTGTTGGCATAATGAATGTATTCATCAACTGAAATGCAAATTAGATAAGCACAGAGATGAGAAAGTAAAATGCTATATTCTTAAAGGTCTGTTCTGCATTGCTTTTGCTAAAATTGTATTAATGTTCTGTAATAAGAGATTTACAATTGCTTTGAATGTTTACATGATGTACAATATATCTAAAAGTATTTTTTTGATTCGTTATTTACTATACGACAAGTTCTCAAGTGTTTCTGTAATGCCTTCTAATCCTCTAGCCACCTTAAACATACTGTATCCTCTTCTATTCAGTTATACAACATAATTTTAGCACACTGTACTGGTTCAGAGTTGAAGCCTGACATTTACATGTTTGAATTGGGGGGTGGGGAGAAAAATGGGTGTTTTAAGTACAAAATGTGTTGACTTCTAGTGCTGCTGTAACTAATGTATTGTACTTGAGAGAAAGACCTTCTTTAAAAAAAATCTATGTTCACAATAGATATGTGTGAAGATACTTCGCTAGGTAATTATACTAACATACCTTATGTAATTTTCAAAGTGGGTGAACATAAAATCTTTAAATCTTTTGTGGGTATAAATATACATGCTGCACTCTTATTTGAGTGGCACTGTTTTACCCTAGCTGAAAATTTGGCCCAGTAGCCAAGGCACTGCTTAGCTTAGCTGAAGCATTTGTGTTAGTTATGCCATAACAATAGTTATGATAAGATCCTATAGTACAATGTTCTGTTATGGAGCACTGAATGTTTTTTACCTTGATAAAAACTAAAATGCCTTGCATTTTCGTCTTAATTCCAATGGTTAGAGTATTTTGTTTTAAAATGTGCATTTCATGTTCTAAGAAAATTGGGTAGATACTTGCTTGCACTCCAGATTTGTGGCATGTGCATTAGACCTCTATGAGGAAGGTGTATTTTGCCCAGTTTTATCTCTGTATTACCTTTTGAATAATGGACCCATGTTTGTTTTAGAGACAGTACGCTTAAATAAAGGAACGGAAACAGTCTGAGTGATGTGTTTGCATTTATTTAAAAAATGGACTTTTCACAACATAGGTACAAATGAGAGATACTGGATTTCTGTACTAAACTATCAGGTTTCCATCTAAAAATTATATCAGGTATAAATTATTGTAGTTGGGCAACTGGTAGATCAAGAATTTTATTGACTTATCCAAATATGGACTTCATGTGTATAACTTCAACTCATAAATGCTTTAACTGCAACTATCTTTGCAAAATTTTAAAATGGATCTTTTATCTATGCACAGTGTATAGTTTTTATCTGACAGGCATGTATCTCTTCCTCTCTTTTCATATTAAATTTTGTCTGACTTGAAGTAAAATCTTGTATTTACTTGGCTGCTATGTTGAATGGTGCATACTCTCAGATTGGTTTGCATAAAGTTTTGGACTTACTGGTAGTTTTAACTTCTGTTTCAAAAGCAAAATTCAGGTTTGCATAAGCCAATGAGCCAATTTTGGAAAATATTTTCATTTTGCCACGTAAACTGTTTTGCAGATGTGTGTGATGTGGAAGGTGGTATAAAATGTTTTAATCATTTTAGGTAACTGGCCTTACTAAACTATTAGTAAACAACAACAAAACAATCCCATCTTTCTTGTTTTTAGGGATTGGGGTGACAAATTTACAATACAGTATAGTAAAAACAAACCATGACAGACAGAACGCAGCTGTTGTTAAGTTCATGGTCATATAAGCATCACCTTGTAAAATAAACAACTAGTAAAAACTCAAAGGCTTCTGAAAAGAGCCAGGTCTTCAGACTCCACAAAGACCCTAGCAAGAGGGAGAAAGATGCACACTGAGCCCATGATGGATGTGTTGCCGGAAATCGGCCCAAAATGGTTTTCATCACTAGGAAAGCATTTAAAAAGGCAAAAGGCCAAACGAGAGAGTATGAGGATTATCTTTATTACACTTGCCAGGCAGGCCAATCTCCCTGCCCCAGTCGGCAGGCAGGGAAAAAGAGCAAGAGCATACAATTCCATATTATTTTTATATTCCTCTCCTCCCGAAGCTGCTGCTTGGTGGAAAATTACTACACCGGGGCTGGGACATGAGAAGCTCTGTGTTAATTGGGCCTTGAGAATATGCTGTGACCATTTTGATAAGGGAGAAAGCTCTGCTGTCTTGAACCAGTTCTCTATTGTGAGGGCTAGCAGCACTGGACTGGAGAAGGTTACAGGCGGGGGAAATGAGTGAAAACAATGAGAGCAAAGAGAAACAGTTACATACTTCAGCAACTTTAGACAAGTGACTAAGCAAAAGACTCAAGATGGCTGCACTTTGGTTCAATGGCAATAGATGTATCGCAACTCTTCAAAGCTATAGTACAGAATCTATATTCTTCAGTCTATTCAGAATATAAGCAAACATGGTTTGTGGAAAATATTTGCATTTATTCAGTATGTGACCATTTTTAGATTTTCAGGATAGATGTACACTTATTTTAATATGTTCATGGCACAACAAAAATTTTCATGAAATCCTCGAACCAAGTCATTTATGCTAAAGCAGTGATTTTTCAACCAGTGCACTGTAGCATGGTAGTGTGCCTTGAATGATTTGCAGGTATGGTGCAGGAATTTGGGGGAGGTTCATTTATTAGTAGGGCCATTGGAAGATATGAGCTTTCCTGGCAATGCTATGTACCTTGTAAAAAAACTGATGGTGTGCCTTGAAAATTTGAGTGTCTTGTCAGTGTGCCATGAGCAGAGGCAGATCTGAGGGGGGGGCAAATCTGTAAGTTTTGCAAGAAGCCCTACCTTGCAGTGGAAAACACTCCTCTCCTGCACTGTTCTAGCCAATCCTCACAGGGAACTTCCTCCCTTGGCGTTGCTTACTGGCTACAGCAGCAAGGGAAGGGAGAGGAGGGATTTACATGACAGGGTAGGGCTTCTTGCAAAACTTACAGATTTGCCCCCCCCCCTTAGATCCGCCTCTGGCCATGACATAAAAAAGATTGTAAATTGCTGCACTAAGGAAGCTGCAGCAGCAGTAGTCCCCTTGAACAGAAGGGGTTAGAACATTAGCTGTCACTACCTTCCCTTAACCTTCCCTTAACTACCTGACTAAACGTGGTCCGCTGGAGAAGGAAGTGGCAACCCACTCCAGTACTCTTGCCAAGAAAACCCCATGGATTACAGAACAAAAAGGCTAAACGATATGACACTGGAAGATGAGACCCTCAGGTCGGAAGGTGTCCATTATGCTACTGGGGAAGAGCAGAACACGAGTACTAGTAGCTCCAGAAAGAGTGAAGTAGCTGGGCCAAAACTGAAAGGAAGCTCAGCTGTGGATGTGTCTGGAAGTGAAAGGAAAGTGCGATGCTGCAAAGAACAATACTACATAGGAACCTGGAACGTCAGATCTATGAATCAAGGCAAGCTAGATGTGGTCAAACGTGAGATGTCAAGGCTGAACATCGACATCCTGGGAGTTAGTGAACTAAAGTGGACAGGAATGGGAGAATTTAATTCAGATGACCATTATATTTGCTACTGTGGGCAGGAATCCCTTAGAAGAAATGGAGTAGCCTTCATCGTGAACAAGAGAGTGAGAACAGCAGTACTGGGGTATAACCTCAAAAATGATAGAATGATTTCCATTCGGATCCAAGGCAAACCTTTCAACATCACACTAATCCAAGTCTACGCCCCAACCACTGGTGCTGATGAGGAAGAAGTTGACCGCTTCTATGAAGACCTAGAACAGCTTCTAGAATTAACACCCAAAAAAGATGTCCTTCTCATCATAGGGGATTGGAATGCTAAAGTAGGCAGTCAAGAGGTAAGAGGAATAACAGGCAAGTTTGGTCTTGGAGTACAAAATGAAGCAGGGCAAAGACTGATAGAGTTCTGTCAGGAGAACACATTAGTCATAGCAAACACCCTTTTCCAGCAACACAAACGGCGACTGTACACATGGACTTCACCAGACGGTCTACATCGAAATCAGATTGATTACATTCTTTGCAGCCAAAGATGGAAAAGTTCCATACAGGCAGTCAAAACAAGACCTGGAGCTGACTGTGGCTCAGATCATCAGCTTCTTCTTGCCAAATTCAGGCTTAAACTGAAAAAAGTAGGGAAAACCGCTAGGCCCTCCACGTATGACCTAAATCAGATCCCCTACGAATATACAGTGGAGGTGACAAATAGATTTAGGGGCTTAGATTTGGTAGACAGAGTGCCTGAAGAACTTTGGACGGAGGTCTGTAACATCGTACAGGAGGCAGCAACTAAAATCATCCCAAAGAGGAAGAAATGCAAGAAGGCAAAGTGGCTGTCTGACGAGGCTTTACAAATAGCTGAGGAAAGGAGAGAAGCCAAAAGCAAGGGAGAAAGGAAAAGATATACCCAACTGAATGCAGATTTCCAGAGAACAGCAAGGAGATATAGGAAGGCCTTTCTAAATGAGCAATGCAAAGAAATAGAGGAAAACAACAGAATGGGGAGGACTAGAGATCTTTTCAAGAAAATTGGAGATGTCAAAGGACAATTTCATGCTAAGGTAGGCACAATAAAGGACAAAAATGGCAAGGACCTAACAGAAGCAGATGAGATTCAGAAGAGGTGGCAAGAATACACAGAGGAACTCTATAAGGCCGATCTAAATGTTCCTGATAACCACAGTGGTACAGTCACTGAGCTCGAACCTGACATCCTGGAGAGTGAAGTCAAGTGGGCTTTAGAAAGCCTCACTAACAACAAAGCTAGTGGAGGTGACAGCATTCCAGCGGAATTACTCAAAATCTTAAAAGAGGATGCTGTCCAAGTGCTGCTCTCCATATGCCAGCAAATTTGGAAAACCCAACAGTGGCCACAAGACTGGAAAAGATCAGTTTACATTCCAATCCCAAAGAAGGGCAATGCCAAAGATTGCTCGAACTACCGCACCATTGCACTCATTTCACATGCTAGCAAGGTCATGCTCAAAATCCTACAAGCTCGGCTTCAGCAGTATGTGAATCGAGAACTACCAGATGTACAAGCTGGTTTCCGAAGAGGCAGAGGAACTAGAGATCAAATTGCCAACCTTCGCTGGATCATGGAGAAAGCAAGAGAGTTCCAGAAAAACATCTACCTCTGCTTCATTGATTATGCTAAAGCCTTTGATTGTGTGGATCACAACAAACTGTGGCAAGTTCTTGAAGAGATGGGAGTTCCAGACCACCTGATCTGCCTTCTGAGAAACCTTTATGCGGGTCAGGAAGCAACAGTTAGAACTGGACATGGAACAACCGACTGGTTTAAAATTGGGAAAGGAGTACGACAAGGCTGTATATTGTCACCCTGCTTATTTAACTTATACGCAGAGTACATCATGAGGAAGGCAGGGCTGGATGACTCACAAGCTGGAATCAAGATTGCTGGGAGAAACATCAACAACCTCAGATATGCAGACGATACCACTCTACTGGCAGAAAGTGAGGAAGACCTAAAGAACCTTTTGATGAGGGTGAAAGAGGAAAGTGCCAAAATTGGTTTGAAGCTCAACATTAAAAAGACTAAGATCATGGCAACCACTCCCATCACTTCCTGGCAAATAGAAGGGGAAGAAATGGAAGCAGTGACAGACTTTATTTTCCTGGGCTCCAAGATCACCGCAGATGGTGACTGCAGCCATGAAATTAAAAGACGTTTACTTCTTGGGAAGAAAGCTATGGTGAACCTAGATAGCTTAATCAAAAGCCGAGACATCACCCTGCCAACAAAGGTCCGCATGGTCAAAGCGATGGTTTTCCCAGTAGCCATGTATGGCTGTGAGAGCTGGACCATAAGAAAGGCAGAGCGTCGAAGAATCGATGCTTTTGAATTATGGTGTTGGAGAAGACTCTTGAGAGTCCCCTGGACTGCAAAGAGATCCAATCGGTCAATTCTCCAGGAGGTCAAGCCTGATTGCTCCCTGGAAGGACAAATGCTGAAGCTGAAGCTCCAATACTTTGGCCACCTGATGAGAAGAGAGGACTCTTTAGAAAAGACCCTCATGCTGGGAAAGATTGAAGGCAAAAGGAGAAGGGGGCGACAGAGGATGAGATGGTTAGATAGTGTCACCGAAGCAATGAATATGAAATTGGGCGAACTCAGGAAGCTAGTGGAGGACAGGGAGGCCTGGCGTGCTGTGGTCCATGGGGTCGCGAAGAGTCGGACACGACTTAGCGACTGAACAACAACACCTTCCCTTAAAGGAAAAAAAAATTCTATTTTCCTTCTGCACTTCTGACCATTTTATGTCAGATGCTTTTGAGGCCCTTATGCATGATGAAAATAATGATTAATCAATATTTGCATCCATGAAATACAATGCCAATTTCAAGTTAGGTAAATTACGTCTGTTGAAAGGTAATTTGCAAGCATTACAAATACTTTCTAGATTGAAGGAAATGTAAGGAGCTAAGAGAATGTTAGAGCATGTCTAGTCTATAGAAAGACATGCTCTAACATTACATTCTCTGAGCTCCTTACATTTACCAAAAGAATGGTAAATCCTGTGCGTTTGTGAAAACCAGCACGGTTATAAATCTCACCCGCCTATGAACCAGCGCCCCATGCCCGTGAAGTCCATCCTTAAATCCATACGTGCCCCTCCTCCCGCTCTTTCGCGTCTTCTCTTTACAAAGCTCTGTAGCGTGACCACGCCTACTCAGGAGAAGGCCACGCCCCTACTCGCCCAAGCCCCGCCCAGAAGCCTGGTTCGGAGGTCTCCGCCCATGGTCTCCGCTTACCCTTCCCTCCCGGTTTTCGCCTTGAAGTCCCACCCCTTTCCTCTTCCCTCCGACTCCCGCGCGTGCCTCCGTTGCTCAGCAACCGCTCGGCTTCCCTATCAACCGGAGCCATGTCGGAGGAGGAGGAGGCGGTGGCGGAGGCTGAAGAGATTATTCGGAGCCAAAGGATCTTTCTGAACCACCTGGACACCTACGCGGGCAGCAACATCGGGAAAGTGAGGGCGGACTGATGCAGGGCTGGGGAAGACCCAGAGATCAGTAGGGTTGCTTAGAGGCACCGCGCCAAGTGGGGAGAACCACGCGGGGGTGGGGGCTCTGCTGGGAGACGGAAGGGGATGATATTCTAGTGAGTTGGGGGCGATCTCTTCAAAATAAGGATTAAGAAGAGCTGTTGTTTCTTCTCCGGACTCAACATGCTGCTCCTCATTTAAATGTGCATTTCGAGGCTGGCTTGCAACTCAGAACCAACGCCGGCAGCAATACAAAGAGTTCGTGCAAAGGAGCAGACAAATGAAGCACGAAGAGCAGAATGTATTTCCAGTCAGTCCTCTTTATATGCACTCGCTTTCTGCGAATTTGCTTATCTGCTAGGGGCCGAATTGCTACTTATTGCCTCTGTCCTCATTATCCACTATGCAGAGACCTTCCAGAGGCTGCGGAGACCTTCAGAATGGCACCTGCAACCAGTGCTGACCCCTTTAAAATGGCCAGCAGAAGCATCCGCCGACAATGTGTAGGGGTACATGCTGGTCACAGGTGCCATTCTGAAGATCCCAGCAGCCTTTGCAGCATTCAGAGATCTTTTGGCACTTCCTGCTGCACTCTGCTGGCATCCTCTCTGCTGAAATCTTCTGATGGCAGATAAGGTACCCCTTGCACCGAAGACCACTGATCCCATAGGATCAATGGTTCGTTATCTGCGAATTCGCTATCACAAAGATCTCTAGGAACCTAAACCAGGTGCAAGTCCAAGCCGGCCACAGCATGGCCTGGGGATGGGGGTTTGAATCCAGCATAACTACTGGGTCCTGGATCCTCCCCACTCGCCAGGCTGCCCCATCCATGAGACTGCCCTCCTTAAGCCCCATTCCACCTCCCTCCCCCCTTCCCCCCACCAAGAAAAGACCCTACTCTGGTTGAACTCGGCCAGCGCAAGGACAATTTACAGGCATTCTGACACTGCTGCCTGTGTTGGCCCAGCACAACTTGCATTGGCGCAAACATGCCTTATGGCACTTTCGCGACAACACTAGGCCAATGCACCGGGCATGTGTTGACCCAATGGGCCATTTGGATTGCTTTTCCCGTAACTGATCCGAGATGATATCTAACTTTGCACCTGAGTAGAAATTTGAAGCCATGTCACCCTGGATTGTAGAGGCTGCTCTATTTCTGCAGTCCAATGTATCAGACTAATGCAAGGATCCTTGTTCAGCACTGGGGCTGGTTGGATTTCTGATAACATTTTAGCCTCTTGCAGAGTGTAGGTCCATTTAAACAACACCATTAGATTATAGTTGGTGTGAAGCAGATGGCCTAGGAATGATCATCTGGAACATTATGCAGCAACCTTGCTGAAGCTAAGCAGGTTTGGATCTCGCTAGACCTAGACAGGACACTATCTGGTTATCCCATGTAGATCAGCTTGAGCTCCCTGAAGGAAAGGCCAACATAATAATGTAATAATAGACTGGTAAACTGGCCCTGAACCACATGTGTGTGTCAGAATAGCATGATTGAGTACTTTTATCCTTTTGTATAAAAGCTCCCTCTACATAAAAAATAAGATCTTTGGTCCTTTCTTGTACACTTTTAAGTATTTAGCCAGTTGTACTGTTGGCGCATCTTTGGAAGAGGTACCAGAAGAAGAGGAAGAAGAAGATGAAGGGCGATCAGCTGTTGAAACGGTGCCTGCTAAACCAAAGGAAGGGATATATCAAGTAGTGGGAACTCTTTCAAAGGCAGAGAGTAAAAAACCAGATTTTGCCCAGGAAGCTTATACAGTGAGTATCAAACTTGTTTAATGTGATAAAGTACTTAGTGATACAGGTGGCTGCCTATAGAATTTTTCAAACTGCAGGAAAAGTCACTAATAAAACAACATTGGTAGTATATAATATAGTCTATTTCAGTGGTTCTCAAACTTTTTAGCACCAGGACCCACTTTTAAGAATGACAGTTCGTCGGGGACCCACTAGAAGTGATGTCAGAACTGGAAGTACCATTATTGTGGCACCAATGCCTGCTATTTTCCTGAGAATGCAGCAATAAATTGGGTTATTTCTCAGTCATTTTCCAATAGCAAAGTGAATCAGAAAGAGAAAAAGCCTATCTACAATCTTGACAGAAGCAAAACAACCACACAGCCCTCCCCATTTCCAGCATCCCATCTTCCCATATTTTCAATATGGCTGCTCTTGGTGCTTTGCGACCCACCTGAAATTGGCTTGCAATCCACTGGTGGGTCCAGAACCACACTTTGGGAACCACTGGTCTATTTGATTTGAACATTTGATAAGTTCTTCTATCCCCAATGTTAAAGTGAGAACATGCCCCCCTGAAACCAGTAGGACTTGGGTTAATTCCAGTGGCATTCCTACAAGCAGTGGCACCGACTTGATCTCAACATTGGTGCTGTAGCCACACCCCTTGATGCAACCACGCCCTCAGCGTAGCCACACCCCTTGACACAACCACGCACCCGACGTAGCCACGCACCTTGATGCAGCCATCCATCCAATCAGGATGCTGGTGGGATGCTGCCGCATCCCATTGGCTCTCCCTGCTGCTGGAGCGAGCATGCGCAATGGTTGTGATGCGAGGCAACCACTGTGATGCGAGGCTCTCCAGAGATCACGAGCATGTGCAGCGATTGCATCGCAACCACCACGCATGCTCACGCTGCACTCGGGGTGGCCTGTTCACCGCTCCGCCAGGTGGGTCCTGGCAGAGCGCACCTGGCCCAGTGCAGCAAAGCTGACAAGGGCAGCACGGCGCAGACATGGGGATGGGGGTGCCCTCGACCTCTTTGCGCGTGCCGTACGGACAGGCACAGACACGTGGATGCCATGCTCTATGGAGGTGCCGGACATTGTGGGTGTGGAGCACCCACAAAAAATTATTGGGAGTGCCGACAGCACCTCTGCACCCATTAAGTTGGCGTGACTGCCTACAAGAAGGGTAAAATCCTTTTTCAGGAGCCTGAGCTCCTGTGTAGTGCAGCCCCTCCCTCCTTCAGAGCCATTTGCGGCTTGGAAAGCAAAGCCTCTGAGCCTATCTCCAAGCCATGAATAGCTCCAGAGGTGAGGGGAAGAGGCTGCTTTACACAGGAGCTCAGGCTCCAAAACTTAGCATTTTGTGGTCCCCCCTTTGTAGGAATACGACTGTTGAGTTCCAAAAGAGATCCAATCTACCTGTTACACTGATTACATGAAAGCTACAAGCTCTTCCTTTTGAAACTGCTGAAGCTCTGCTGTCTACAAGCAGAAACAGTCAGAGGGGACCCCGATGACACACTCACAGGGAAAGCCCTGGCTACCTTCATTCCATCTTTGTTTATTTCTGTAGCTCTCTCTTTTGCTGCAAGTTTGAGGTGCAGGATATTAGTAAAAAGCATACTGCTTGAGAGATGGTTTTGCTGCTTTCTAAGCAGATTCTAAGCTATCAGTACTTCTCTGCTGGTACTTGTCCAGGCTGCCAGCATAGGGAAGCTTGAACTGGAAAGATTCATCGGTGGAAAGTGCCTACTGACAAATGCCTGTGCTGTGTGTCATAAACAATTTTGTCCTCCCCAGATTTTGTCCAGTTCAACAGTTTTGCAGCTTTAAAAAAAGGAAAATTTGCAAGGCTTTTTTCTCTTTTAATAAAGTGCAGGATAATGGATAAACAAACATGTGACACTGCAAACGTTTTTTTTAAAGCTGACAAGCAGCCTGCAATGCAGGGGCAGGATGTAATACAGGGGCACTGATGATGGAATCCACATTGGTTTCCCTATTGTGTTTCTCAATCATGCAGATTGTAGGGGGGGGGGGAATCAAGCTGTAGGTGAAGAATTTGCAGTGACTATTTTTATATAATGCCTGATTTTACCCTGAAGTACCTCCAAGTCCCCTCCTACCTAAATTAGGGTGCAATCCTAAATTTAGGCCGGCACAATTATGCCAGCAAAGTTTAGCTGGCACAAGGAACACCATAAAGTATCTTTGGACCACTCTCAAAGTCAGGGAAGCCAGCACACAGATGTGCATCCTCCTCCCTGACTCAGTGGTCAAAGTGTGCTTTACAGTGTCCCTTGTGCCAGCCAAATTTTGCTGACCTAACTGTGCTGGGCTAACTCCAGGTTAGGACTGTGCTCTCAGAGAGTGGTCCAAACACACTTTACAGTGTCTCTTGTGCCAGCCAAACTTTGCTGGCCTAGCTGTGCTGGCCTAACTCCAGGTTAGGATTGCACTCCTGGGGTCAGGAGGATGGCACAAGTCTGTGTGCTGGCCTCTCTGACTCCAAGAGTAGTCCAAATATACTTTACGGTGTCCCTTGTGCTGGCCAAACTTTGCTGGCCTAACTGTGCTGGCCTAACTCCAGGTTAGGATTGCACCCTAAAGTGGTACAGACTGTGCTACATGCCTGTTGAGCATTTGGCTTTAAATACATGACACTCTTGATAGATCCTTATATAATCTGTAGTTGCCTGGGCAATCCAGGTTTTCCTTAAGTATGGAAATTGGTTGAAAACTCAAGGTTGAAATAAGGAAGCAAAGCAATTCCATCTTATCAGAAATTTTGATTTTAGACACATCCTCGAGAAGAGCTGCTCGCTCGCCTATTAGAGTGCGATATCATTATTTATAACATCACTGAAGATGCAAAACAAGTTGAAGAAGCAGTCTGGGCAGCTACAGGTCAGTATAGTTTGTTCGTGACCTAAACTGGATATGAAACATGTAACTAACCTGTTATAGCCCAGCTTGGGGAAGTGGGTGGTAGATCTGTTATAGTCCAGCAGTCAAGTAGCTGGACGACAAAAGCTGCAGTTTAACCTCAGCCATGGACTTATGTGCTGTTTTTGGGGTCATCTTATGCCTGTATGATGTTTAAAAGAAAGCACTTTGGTTTAGCTCACATTTGCAAAGATAGCCATGCACACTGAGTGATCACCCCAAAGGCTATGCCATTTAAATTGTTTATACCAATTGCCCAGGTGCATTCTGGTTGTGCATTTTGTGATATTTGAAATTATTTGATTTGCCTCTGTGATTTAGAGCACAATCCTAATCTGGAGTTAGGCCGACACAGTTCGGCCAGCACAAGGGCCACAATAAAGCACATTTGGACCACTCTCGGAGTCAGGGAGGATGGTGCACATCTGTGTGCTGCCCTCTTTGGTCAAACGCACCTTACGGTCTCTCCCTTGTGCCAACCAAACTTTGCTGGCCTAACTGTGCCGGCCTAATTCCAGGTTAGGATTGTGCTCTCAGTTTATGTGTTCACGTGTGTAGTCTAATCCAGAAGACTGTGCCTAGGCTTGACTGTGAGTGTGCTCAGCAATTGGTTCCAACCCCCTCAAACAATTGATAATTGCCCTGTTCAGCCATTTGATGGGTAATAGAGAGAGGTAGAACTGAAAACAGACCCTACAGTCTCCTTCCTGAACAATGCAATGACTGATTTTTTTTATACAAGGATGTGTGCGTACAGCCCTGGAAGCTTGATCCCAGGAGAAACCCTGTGCCCAGCATCTTTTTGTGTGTGCACGTGGGTCCTCATCCAGCTATGGATGCACTCATGGAAGCCCCCAGCTGGATTGTGTCAAGATCTCTGTTTTTAGTAGGGGTTCTCCCACTGCTAGCCTTTAGAAGCCACTCCCATTCAAATGTGGGGCAGTTTCAGAAAAGTTGGGACCAAGCCATAAGCCACTTAGGAACAGGAGAGAAACCTCAGAAGTTATATCCCAGAAGTCATATTTTTGTTAACTCCTGCTAACTGGGCCAGAGGCACTTTTTCAGGTGGTGCTCCTCTTATATTTAACAATGGGAGAGTAATTATCCCTCTTCACCCCAACAAAGTGTCTTTTCTAGTGGCTGTTGGCGGTAGTGTTCTTCATTTTTTTTAGATTGTGAGCCCTTTTGGGACAGGGAGCCATTTAACTTTATTATTATTTGCCTGTAAACTGCTTCATGAACTTTGTGATGAAAAGTGGTATATAAATACTGTTTGATTGATTGATAGATATCCCAATCAGTATAATCTGTTCAACGTTTGCTATTAACACATTTGCTATAATGTGATTTGTAGCACTACATGCAGAGGCAAAACAATTTGAGAAGCCAAAAGTGTTCATTCTTCTATCAACAATAATGACCTGGGCCCGAAGCAAGCCTCTTGATCCAGTGAGTGATGGAGAAAGTGAACATCTTCTGATGTTTGTTCATTTTCGCAAGTAAACCTGCATGTATATTATTTGCCTTCCTATGGTTGTGAATGTGTGGTGTGCTTTATTTGCATGGTTTGGGATAGTTTCAACGGAATAATGGAAGCCTTAGTATTTCTCTGGTGCTTTTTTTTTTTTTAAGTTGTTTATAATCCAGAAAGCTGGGATTAATGTTTACTATTTTATACAGTGGCTTTTCAATTAAATAATGTTAAGATTACACTTAAAAAAATATATTTGATTCTGGTTTCAAAAGCAATCATTTTGATTGAGCAGTTTAAAAAGAATCATCTTAAAGGTCATATCAAAACCAACCAAAAATGTGTTCCTCCATCAGGAAGATCCAGAAATACCTTTCACCGAAGAAGACTATCGCCGAAGGAAACCTCACCCTAACTTTATGGATCACATTAACGCTGAAAAAACTATTATTAAACTCGGCAAGACAGTGAGTATTAACAGAAAATATCAGTATATTATTTTCAAAAGGACATGTCTGTTTATTTAATAGGCCAGATCCTGGCTCCTCCCCACTCCCCGGGCCAGATCCTGGCACTTTTTGGTTCCTCAAACTATGGGTGCAGCTTTTGATATGCCTGGCTACCGCGAGGAATCTTGCCATATGAATTATCTCCATTTTAGCACAGGGAAAAGGAGCATAACACTCTTATCTTGGGTAGATAAATGTGCCATAGATCACGGAAATCAATTCGTTTAGGCAATCCTAATTCTGCATAGCATTAGTAATAATGGAACTGACACATTCTCTCCCCAGAGCATTGTAATAGTTCATGATAATCAGATAATTTACCCATTTGCAGTGGAAGGACCCCATGCAAAGGAATGGAGAAAGCATGCTGCAGCCTTCTTAAACATCCAGCAGGGCTTTCACCTGCAACTGTCCAGCAGTGTAACCCCTTTCCTACTCTGGTCTCCCCTAAAGTCCCGGGATTCTAAATGATATGTGGACAGTATCTATTGTCCTCTAAACATTCCTATTATGTGCAAACACTGTGTATAGTTTGGAATTTGTTTGGCTGTGAAACTGCTTGGCAGCAGAAGTGAAGAGAGGAAATTTGATCAACTTCATTTTTCATCAGAACTGACGTGCATGTGCCAAGGAGGGTGCATATACTATGTACAGATGGAGCCTTCTCATCTGCAGTTTTCCCATCCACTGATTTGACTCAGCGAAACTACAGAAGAGAAGGGCTTTTTGTTAAACAAACACATGCTGTTAATTAAGCATTTAAAAAAGTATTTTAAAAAAAAGGTTTTCTTACCATGGCAGCCATGAGATCTGCAGCCAGTCTCACTAGCTCTGAGATAAGACATCCTCCTGCATTCCTGGAAGTGTGATTAATCACTTCCCTTTTGCATTTTTCGCCTTGCTCCAGGGTGAAGGGAAGAGGTCTTATCTCAGCTAATGGATAGTAATTGCTCTATGCCCCTGGAGAAGCCCCTGGCTGCAGCCCCTTGCCATGGTAAGAGAAGCTTTTTAAAAAGCTGAATGCTAATTAACAGCATGATTTCATTTAACATGTCTTTTTGCATCTGCAAAGGCTCCACCTGTATTTCAATTAAAAATTAAATTGGCATTATTTCTTTCGTTTCTGCAGACTCATTATAGTTGCAAAGCAACAATACAAAAGCAACAAAAACACAGAGACATGAAATTAACAAAATCCTAGTTGATGACCACTTTTTTTTGTCTTGAAACTGTAATGGATGCAGTAGTTTCAAGTTCAAATATTCCAAAGCAGAGGGAAGAATTTTAGACTACGCAATCATGTGGGGAATGTGCTGCACACCTGCATGAACCAGGTCGCAAGCCACAGCGACAGACCACTCCAGACTATGGTATTATGTCTGTTCACCTGAATATGTGCTACAATTGCAATGAAACTCCATAAAGCAATACAAAACAGTATTTTGGGAAAAATGGAATGCCTTCTGGTGAGAAAAAAATTGGGAATAGAAGGCTTTGGGAGAATTATTATTAACTGAAAGCGCAATCCTAACCTGGAGTTAGGCCAGCACAGTTAGTCAGCAAAGTTTGGCCGGCACAAGGGACACCGCAAAGCACGTTTGGACCGCCTGTGGAGTCAGGGAGGCTGGCGCACATCTGTGTGCAGCGATGGGATCTACAAATGAACAAGGGGAACGCTGGGCGGGACATAGGCGGGACTTCCACTTGAGTGGCAGCCCGTCTGTAGCGTTCCGCGGCTGCCCTGGCCTCGGGGGGGCTCCTGCTCGCTGCGGGGGACAGGTGAGGGTCGCGCTGGGTGCCTGGGCGAGCAGCGGGGGGGCGCGCCAACCAGGGGCAGCCCCCCCCGAGGCCAGGACAGCTGCGGAATGCTACAGACGGGCAGCCAATCACGCGGAAGCCCCATGTAAGTCCTGCACAGCGTTCCCCTTGTTCATTTGTAGATCCCATCGCTGTCTGTGTGCTGGCCTCTGACTCTGAAAGTGGTCCAAACATACTTTATGGTATCCTTTGTGCTGCCCAGACTTTGCTGGCCTAACTACCAATCTAACTCCAGGTTAGGATTGCACCCTAAGGGTACCCTAATATGCTGGTAGAGATGTGCACCACCCTCCTTGTACCGGTCCCAGTGCCAGGTAAGGCCAGCTTATGGAGGCCAGCACAGGGGCTCAGGGAGGGTGGAGGGAAGGCAGAATAGGGAAGGGAGAGGCAGGCCTGTGGGTGGGCTGGCCTGGAGAGGGGGTGGAGCCAGGATCTGAATGGCCGGATCCTAACCCCCATCCCCGGCCTGGTTGGCCCTACATGGGCCACTGTGAAGTCCATGCCCCGCCGCCGTCAAACATCAAGGGGTGCCGTTGCGAGCGGGATCAGAGCTGTTTTGCGGACTCACAGCGTAATAATATGTCGGACAATCGTTGCTGGGTTTGCCTTAATTTGTTTTTTCGGGTTAGGTACTTGACATTCATGGGGGGTGTGTGTCTTGTTACAGCATGGGCCCCCGGGTGCCCACCTGCCCACCTGTCTTTCAACAGGAGTTCTGCCTATTTCGGCGCCTTGGCGGCACCTGACACAGTTGGTTCCCGGAGATGCCTGGGGTCGCTACTCCTGGAGCGTGGAGAGCTTGCCCTCCTTGCCTTCCTCTGAGGGTGGGCTCTTATCTATGCTGCTGGCCGGTGGAGTGCCCCCTAGGGCTTGCCCCCACCTTTTATGCCCACGCCCTAGCGGGAGCCAGGATATCAAGACTCCCGAGGGCTGGGGGGGCTGTCTCCAGGCAGGAGGTGTCAGCGCCCCTGACAAGTAGCCAGTCCAGGGAGGAGGGTAGCCAGCCCCCACAGTCGTCTCCAGTGTCCTGCCTCCGCAGGACTCCCCAGCCCGACCGCTCGCCTCCCGGCCAGGCTCCTTATGAGCCCTGGAGCTCTCAGCCTTGGCCCCGCCCCTTCTGGCGAGAGCATGGGGCCAAGATCTCGCGAGATTTCGGTCTGGGAAGTCCTGGACAGCTGCGTGGCCTGGGCCTGGGCCTGCTCACTGCCAGGCCTCGTTCTGTCCTCCAGCCAGCTGGCCCCACTCCAGGCTGCCACGGCGCCGCCAGCAGGGTGCTTGGCCCCGGCCGTGCCTCCCCAGGCTGCCAAGTTGTCCCTGATCGCGGGGAGATGGCTTGGCTCCGCGGCCGTCTGCCGGGCGCCACCAGCCCTTGCCGCCACTCCACCACTCCCCTCACCAGCCCAGTAAGTGCTCTGCTCGATCGGGGTGGTGGGTTGGGGCCGGGGGGGTGACAGCCACTTAGATTTACACCAGCGATTTCACAATTACTATCCAAGTAGCTCCATAGTGGTGGTTGGGGCTTTACCTGGGGTAAGGGAGCAAACATCTCCTTATGACGAATTGCACCACAACCGCCTCCTAACTGGGTGTGCGATCCTATACCTGTGTTGTTCCGGTGCTACGCTCTTGCGCCAGTCCACAGCTGTTGCAAACATGCATCAAGCGCATCTGCGCTGGCTAGTCGGGCACTGGACCGGCGCAAGCAGCAGCGTCGGCGCACAGGCACCGCTGCACCCGTCAGCAGCATCGGTCGATCGCTGGTGGTGCTCGGTTGGCGCAGGAGCTTGCCGAGGGCATGCCAAAGGCGTGCCAAGGGCATAACAGGGTAGGATTGGCTTGTGAATGTGCAATTGATTGGAGATCTCCAAAAACTGTTGGAGAAGAAGGCAAAGGCAAAACTATCCCAAATGTTCTTGTTTCACTACTTTCCTTCCTTTCCTCTCTGTCTGAAGAGTAACAGCAAAAAAAAAAGGGCTTTAGCTCAAAAGATGGTTGTGAGAATGGATTTCAATGAATATTGAAAACTGCCTTGTATTTGCTACACAATTTTTGAACCATCACTTTTATTTTCTTTGTTCCACAGAGCAAAAACAAGTTATCCACATATGTTGTTGCTTCAGGTGTTCAGTATGGAGCTGAAGAACGAATTCTTCACTTTTTTTTTAAGGTAGGTGTACGTCAAGGCAATCTGAATGATAGTTAAAATTGCAGAATGTGTAAGAAAAATGCTGGGCACTTAATACGTTAATTTAATACATTTGTGGTATTTCAGTTAATTGGCTGTAGTTGGAAACAGAATGCTGGATTAGATGGATGTTTGGTCTGATGCCGCAAGGCAGGTCTTAGGTAATAGAGTTGAATGGAATTAGGTCTCTACCGATTTAGTCTAGGGACCTACATATGGTTCAGAAAGCTATGTGCCGATTGGTCATGTCCTAAGATACCATTACCACGGTGAGAAAAGCTAGTTGCCTGGTCACTATTATTGATAATAGTGTCTAGCATGAGAGAGAGAGATAATAAGTCTAGCATGAGAGAGAGAGAACACAATGTTCTCCCCATGGCAGTTGAAGGAACAACATTCACCAGCAAAATGCACCACCATCCTCAAATGGCTAAACTGCAGTCCTGAAATCCTGGAAAGCTACTACCAGTCACTAGAGACAATACTAAGCTAGATGGACAATATGTTCTCCTTTAGCTTGTGAGTCATCATCTCAATGAAAGAGTATTCACAGCAGTGGTGTACCTGAGAGGGGGCAGCGGGGTCTAATGCCCTGTGTGCTAGGTTTGAGGGGGACGGGCAACAATGCCTGACAGTCCCCCCAATTGATTTGTAGTGTGTCGCAATGCCGGCTCACTCCTTCTGTGAGAAGGGGCGAGCTGGTGTTGCTAACCGACACGGGTGCACAGTGCTGGCTTGCCCCTCCTTGGAGGGATAAGTCGGTGTTGCGCGCCTGCCTCAGGTTTCTCTCAGAGGCCACCTCTGTGGAGGCCTCCTCTGAGAGCTCCCTGATGCTGTGAGAACACAGCACCTACCTGCTCCTCCAAGAAGGGGTATGCCGTGTTAGGTTGCTTGGAGAAGTGACCCAATGTGGCTCTGCAGCGTAGTCACGGGGGGGGGAGTGGCTCCTGCTGGGGCCGGCACCCCAGAGGGGTGCCCCCCCCAGCGCTGACCTCCCCCAGGATCGCCCCTGCCTCACAGATCATACTAAAGATACATACTGAGGTTATTCTGTGATTTATTTTCAGTCATCTTGGCTCGGGGACACTCCCGCAATACCGTTCTTTGGTGATGGAAGAAATTTTGTTCCAACCATTCACATCCTTGACTTAGCAGCGTAAGTATAATTTTTAGTCATGCCTCACTTTTTTATCTTGGTACTGATAAATGCTTTTCCTCTCTAGCATTATGGAATTGCATGACCTTGTTGTCTTTATGAATAAGAATCAGACTGCATCTCCATGCACACTTTCCTAAAAGGAAGTCCCATTGAAGCCAAAGGGACTTCCTTCCTCGTAGGCAAGCATAGAATTGTGCTCTCAGTTCCATATAACCCAAATTTATCTCTGTTTTTCCAAGTTTCTAACAGCACAATCCTATGCCTTTCTACTCAGAAGTAAGTCACATTGACTTCAATGGGACTTGCACCTATGTAACTATGTGTTTAGGATTGCAGCCATCAGAAAGTTAGCTATGTTCAAACATTTATTTTGTTTTGGAGACACCTTGAAAAGGCATGTTGCTTAACCTTTTGGGGGAAATTGAAACATCAGCGTCTTTAATGAGTGACAAACCTGAATGTATTGTAGAAATGATTGTTCTTCTGATTTCATGGTTTTTAAAAAATTCAAAAGGAAACCTGGCTACACAAGAGGATTTCAGACTGGGGCACTGCAGTTTTGAGCTTCAGATTCAATACGCTGGATCTGACTGTATTCTCTGTCTGTGGTCTGGCTACAGATCATTCCATATTTGCTCTTCAGCAGCCCAGTAGATTTTTAGGTTACATTTGAGAGTGAAGGGAATCTGGGCTGCAGGCATACCTTATTGCAGGGATTGTAGTTCAGTAATCCTCATTTTCAATAAAAAGGATATTGTGGATAAAATACATGCTTTTGAGAAATTCTTTAGATACTCATAACGTACCATACAATAATTCTGAGATACTTATTAATTGTATATCATGGTAAAAATTCCATGATTGATTATTGTATATATGTATCTTTTTTGCCTTACTGCAGAGTGTTGCAGAATGTAGCAGATCATAAACCACGAACTCATTATCTTCTTGCAGTGGATGAATCAATACAAACACTGAGCGAGATAGTGAGGGTAAGACAGCTTTAAGGTATTTTCTGTTGTCCTGTTTCTCACCAGAATACTTCAGCACATTTATTATTATTTAAAGACCAGAATCTTCTTGGACTGACTATGGCAAATACTAGTCATTATAATGCTCAACACAAAAACACTCCTATGGCACCTTAAAGGCTAACAGACTTTGTGGACTTGAACCCACTTCATCAGATGCATCTGGGCTGTAGTCCAGTTAGGAATGTTCTTTTCCCTCTCTCACAACACCAGAACCAGGGGACATCCACTAAAATTGGGAGAGTTAGAACAGATAAAAAGAAATACTATTTTACCCAGTGGGCAATTAACCAGTGGAACTCCTTGCCACAGGAGGTGGTGATGGCATCTGGCCTGGGACTGGACAGATTTCTGAAGGAAAAGTCCATTGTGGGCCATGATGGGTGGTGTTACCTCCTTACATTAGACATAGGCTACTTCAAAATGCCAGGTGCAAGTGAGTATCAACAGGATGCAGGCATCTTGTTGTCTTGAGTGCTCCCTGAGGCACCTGGTGGGCCACTGTGTGATACAGGAAGCTGGATTAGATGGGCCTATGGCCTGATCCAGCAGAGCTCTTCTTATGTTCTTGTGTAGTCCAAAAAACTTGTGCCACTGGATTCCTTTTATGTATTTGCTATAACAATCTAACACAGCTACGTCTCTGGAATTTGTACTCCTATGCAGTGCATTTTCATCCAGTAAAAATTGGTCCTGGATTGTAACACAACCCACAAAAGCAACACAAACAGTTACTTTTCAGATAATAAGTACAAAAAAGAGGCATAGCATTTCTGTTGCTTGTCATATATATTCTTTTCAAGCAAGCGGCAACTAAACATTTAAGTACCTACGAAAGGGGAAGGAGCAGTAGCATGCCTGAAGTGGGGCGGGGCAAGGCAGTAAGTTTTGCAAGGCACCTTACCTTGCTGTGTAACTCCTCTCCTTTGTTGTCACAGCCAGTCCTCACAGCGAAAGCAAGCCTCGTCGTTGCTTATTGTCTTTGAGGCCAAGGGAGAGGAGCGGTTTACATGGCAAGGTAAGATGCCTTGCAAAACTTAGTGCCCTCCCACTCCACTACTGGGAAGGATCATGCCATATATCTACTATAGCCAGTGGCGTTTCTACAGGGATGGCAAAGCTCTAAGTTTTGCAAGAAGCCTTACCTTGCAGTGGAAATCACTCCTCTCCTGCACTGTTTTAGCCAATCTTGGCGTTGCTTACTGGCTACAGCAGCAAGGGAGAGGAGGGATTTATATGACAGGGTAAGGCTTCTTGCAAAACCCTGTAGCTTCTTTGCCATCCCTGTAGAAACGCCTCTGACTATAGCCAATTGTCTTCGGAACTCAGGGTCACCACATGTTTGGTCTTGGCACTGGTTCTTGATCAATCCGTATGTGATGATAGTGTAGAAGCAGCTTGCAGCTGTGAGGCTTGGAAAGGCTTCAGGTCTCCCGCAAGGAATCACTCAGACAACAGAGATTTAATTAGAGTAGCAATGATTTCTATATTCTCAGAAGGGGGTTTCTTGCAACAAAGAACAAGTAACAGGTACAGCCAAGCTCCTCCAACAGCAACACTTACACCTCCGCAACTAACCACAGGTGTTTCTGGTCTTGATTAAATAGTCCCCAGCATCCAATCAGAGATCATCTGATCTCATCCCCAGGTTGAAGCTGAGTCAGAATGACTCAGCACTTTACTGCTGGTCTGCTAGGCCTGAATGAGTCAGCACTTTACCCCCTGAATCGGCCTAGTGTTAGGCCTTTCCCCATTCAGGCCTGTAAATTTCCAGGGACTTCCTTCAGTATCCCAACAGTATGTGTATGTGGACCACTTCTGGCCATACAACAGTTTATCTTTTATGAATTGTTAATTGTGAGCTGAACCTGGAAATAAATGTCCTTACCTGGGATTACTCTGATCATATGGGATACTCTGAATATCAATCAATCAATCAATCAATCAATCAATCAATCATATTTATATACCGCTTTTCAACACAAAGTTCACAGAGCGGTTTACAGGTAGATAATAATCGAGTTAAATAATGGTTCCCTATCCCAAAGGGGCTCACAATGCAGAAAAAAATGCAGAACAGCACCACCAACAGCCACTAGAAAAGACACTGTGCAGGGGTGAATGGGGACGATTACTCTCCCCCTGCTAAATATAAGAGGAACATCACTTGAAAAAAGTGCCAGTTAGCAGGGAATATACTGTATGTAGAATTCATTTTCTCTTTTCAGTTAATTCAGTAATTAACTAACAGTCAGTGATAACCACCAGGCTTGTTCCTGCTAAACTTTGTTTGCAGGAACAGTATCCCTGGACACTGGCATTCCTGGGGGTGGGGCAAAATGTGAAGTTTTGCAGCAGCCTGAGCTTTTGTGTAAAGCAATCCCTCTCCCTCACCTTCAGAGCCATTCATCGCTCTGAGAGCAAAGCCTCTGAGCTGCAAATGGCTCTGAAGGTGAGGGAGAGGGATCGCTTTACACAGGAGCTCAGGCTCCTGTAAAACATAGACTTTTGCTCCCTCTAGGAATGCCCCTACCCCTGAAACTCATTTTATATGAAACTTCATTCACAAGGTTATCCAGTGTTATAGTTGTTCAGATGTAAAACTCTTTAGGCTCTGTGCCGACTTACAGTTTGAGGCTGGACTCCAAGATACAAGGATGCAAACTAATTTTGCAGTTACCAGCATGTCAGTTTCTCTTCTTTGATCAGCCCATTCAAACAATATTATTTTGAGATTATTTCATTGTGCTGAACATCAGTTGCGTGCTTGTGCACTTGGAAATATGTGGGGTTGTTGTTGTTGTTCAGTCGCTAAGTCATGTCCGACTCTTCGTGATCCCCTGGACCACAGCACGCCAGGCCTCCCTGTCCTCCACTTAACTAGCTTCCGGAGTTTGCCCAATTTCATGTTCATCGCTTCGGTGACACTCTCTAACCATCTTATCCTCTGCCGCTCCCTTCTCCTTTGGCCTTCCATCTTTCCCAGCATGTGGGGTTACTCACTAACAAATGCAGCCTTAGGTTTTAACAAATTTATGGCCTCTGTATTTTCCAAGGATATAATTTGTGCCATACCCAAATTCCCCGTGAGAAGGTATTTGGGGTATGGGGCCAGCAGAGGACTTTCAGCATGATCTGTTTAAATACCTTCTGCATAAACTGGCAGAGGAGGTCTGGTTGAACTCATGCTAAAATTATATCTTATTCAGCTAGACAATTTTATAAGAAGTTAATTATAAAGAAGGTGGCTCAGTTGGCTATGACAGCTGCCAAAAATTGCAGCAGTTTTGTACAAAGGAATATGCTGTGGTGTTAAAAGGACAGTTCTCCATGAATATTCATTTTTGGCACTGTGCTATTTTTGTTGATGCCTGCCTGTTTAATGTTTAGTTCTTATCGTTGTGGCCTTATTATTTAAAACATTTAATGTTTCTAAACCTTCTCTTGCGTATTCGATCATTTAAAAACACTGCATTTAAAACTTACGGATTGTTTTTCTTTTAACAGTGTATCAGTAGAAATGTTGGTCCTGGAAAAACACTGAAGATTCCAAAAGAAAATGCTTTTCTAAACAAAGATTTAACCGTATGTATATCTCTTTTGATTATTTTGTGTTAGTGAAGGATAACAGCTATACTTAGGACTAGACTAGCACTATGCTGTAAAACCATGGTCTTCAACCTTTTTCATACCATGACCCCAATAATTAAATACCCTATCCTCTATAGTAATGCACTGGAGAGTGAAGACCCTACAGTACCACACCAGTTCTTAGTAGGGTAATTGTGAGATATCGGTACTGGCCCTTTTCATGTGTTAATACCAAACAAATTAATCTCAAAATGCCAGAAGAACTTGTAAAAATGGACAAAAATTTCTGATCTTCATCCTTGTGGTATTTTGACTGTTGATGATCTTATATGTTACTTTGTGGTAATGCTGATGTGGGGAAGGAATATATTACACCTATTCTAAAAAATCTGCATTGGTAATCAGTATGAGAATGCAATCCTAAACTGGATTTAGGCCGGCACAGTTCGGCCAAAGTTTGGCTGGCACAAGGGACACCATAAAGTATATTTGGACCACTCTTAGAGTCAGAGAGGCCAGCACACAGACATGCACCATCTTCCCTGACTCAGAGAGTGGTCCAAATGTGCTTTACGGTTGCCCTTGTGCTGGCCAAACTTTGCTAGCTTAATTTGGGCTGGCCTAACTCCAGGTTAGGATTACGATCTGAGTCCAGGCCCAAGTAAAGGACTTGGTTTTGACCTGTAAAGCCTTTCCAAGTTTGGATCCTATCTTAAGGAACATCTTCTCCTAAATAATCCCCTCAAAGCTCAATTCATAAGACACCTTTGCACCAATTTGGGAGTTGGCTGAGCTGGCACAAGGATATGCGCCGGCCCATGGAGGCCACGAGGGGAAGGCAGGCTGGTGGGCAGACCAGGCCCGGATAGAGGGATGGGACCATAGGACGTAGCAGCAATGTAGATAGGCCGTATCCTAACACCCCTCCCAAGCAGGCCAGGCTTACACTGTTCTGCTTGGATCTACACTAGCAATTTCGCTGGTGAAGATTTGAGTATCCCTATTGGGGTAGCTGGGGCATTAATTGGAGTCAGGGGACATATGTCCTCTTACTCCAAGTTGCACCACAGCTGCCTCCTAACTGAGGCTGGATATGGCGCAGGCCAGCCAGCCAGCCTATTCCAGCCCAAGTTAAGATTGGGCTGCCCAAGTTTCAAAATCTGCCATGAGTCTATACTTCAGGGTCCATACTCTGAAGCGATTCAGTTATTTCTACAGGATCAGGTCTTCTTTGTTGGGGCCCTAGAGCTTCCTTTGAGAAGCCCATTTTCTCTTCTTTAGCTTCCACTTGGAAACAACAAGTTTCCAACCAGTCTCAACCAGACTCAGAGCAGAATCCGAACCTGGAGTTAGGCCAGCAAAGTTTGGCTGGCACAAGGGACACTCTCAGAGCACAATCCTATACTGGCGTTTTGCCGGCGCTGCTGTCTTACGCCGGTCCAGTGCTGTTGCAAATGTGCCATTAGGCGCATCTGTGCTGGCGAATCTGTGCTGGACCGGCACAAGCAGCAACTCGGGCGCCACTGCACCCGGCGGCTGTGCTGGTCATGCATCGGTCGAGCCCCAGCGGCGCTTGATCGGTGCAGGAGATTGCAAAGGGCATTCCAGAGGCGTGCCGGGGGCGTAATGGGGTGGCATGGTGGGCTGCAATGGACAACAGTCGTAGCGCTGTATCCTAAGCCCCGTCCCTGGCTAGGGCCTCCCCGATTCGGGCCGCTGCTGCGCACGTTCACCTGCAAATCAGGTGCAGATCCGAGCAGCCCCATAGGGCTGGCTGGGGTTTACTCGGGTGCAAGGGGAAAACCTTCCCTTGCCTTGTGCTGCTACCTCCTACTGGGCTTAGGATATAGCTCTGCTGTTTAGGATTGGGCTGTCATTCAGCTAGGCATCTAGAACATGAGACTGCTTTACTGTTTTGAGAGTGTTTCTTTTATTGTTACTCCTACAATTGTTACTTGTTGACATAACTTTAACTAGATTTTTTTTTGTTCTTTTAATATTTTTTATTATTGTGCACACCACCTTAGGGCCTGAAGTTTATAAATATACTGAGGTTTATAAATACTGTCGCTAACAAATAATGCTATATTAATCGTTGTACTTCCTTTAGCAAGCAGATTTGGACGAACTACTTGTGAATCTGCGAATGGAAGCTGTGTTTTTGAAAGAGAATTTCAACATAAAATGGGTTGCTCAGTTAGGAATGGTGGAGAATATTGATCAAATTGTCCATGAGTACAAGCAAAGTCGAGGATTATTGGTAAAAATGGCCTTTGTGTTATTTTATAATGGGCATAGTTTGCTATAAGTATTTACAAGGAAACGTCTTGCAGAAAGGAATGAAATACATTTATAAAAGTTACACTGTTTTTCTGTAAAATGAAATACCCAGGCTTGGTATTCAAATTGTTATGAATTATTCTAAATGTTGTATAATAGCGATTGCACTCAATTAATGTAACCTTATGTTTTACTTCTGGTCATGGGATGAGCGTTTAAAATAAATATTTGTTCATCCTTTTTCTTTCAGCCTGTCAAAATTTGTATACTTGGGCCTCCTGGAGTAGGGAAGACATCCGTTGCAGAAAAACTCTGCAAACATTATAAAGTGCATCACATTAAAATAAAGGATGTGATTGCTAAAGCCATAGAAAATCTGGTAAGCTGGTCATTATTGTTATTGGCAGTGTATTGCTTTGGAAGTAATTTGATGCACTGTAAGTATGTCCAGTGGTGTTATCCTACCAGTACGCTGGGCGGGACCTCTGGGTGATCGGCAGCCCGCCCATCGCGTACCGCAGCATTACGCCGTTTGCGTAACCAGTTACGTCGCTCGCGTACGTTACGCAAACGGCGTAACGCTGCGGTACGCGACGGGCGGGCTGCTGATCACCCGGACGTCCCGCCCAGCGTACCAGTAGGATAACACCACTGAGTATGTCTAATTGCATCGAATCCTAAGACTTCATCCTAATCCTAATCGAATCCTAATCCATCCAATGTCTTCTCTTAGTTTTTCCCCCTTCTGTGCTATCTTACAAGGGTTTTCCCCCCAGATAGCCCCCTCTCTGCCTGATCTCTGTAGCCTGGTGGTGGCGGCGGACAGAACAGTCCCATTGTTTCATTCAGCTGCTGACAGTAAAAGGGGAAAGGAAAGAGCAGGAAGGGGTGTGTGAGCATTAATTACTACTCCCCTCTCTGACACTTCCTTCCCCTGGTGCCTTCTCTGACAATAACTGAGATTTGACAATTTCATTTACATAGCGGCAACCAAAGAAATCTGTAACAATCCAAGCCTGCGCTCCCATAAGTAAGTCCACTGAACGCAGTGGATCTTACTTTTGGATAAACCTATACAGGATTGGCTGCATGGTAATAGAAAAGATGAAATGAGACCTGATCTGAGAATGAAGATTGTTTTCCTCTTGCTGAGGACAATTGTCGCCTTAGTCAACAGACATGGGCATGGCACATCAAATAAAAGCAATTACTGATTTGCAAGTGCTGGCTCCTCATTCCAATATGCACAGAGAGTCTGAACAAATGATTGCGTCAGAATGCGGGTCTACCTAAAGAATAATTCATTGTGGTTATTGAATATGCATCAATTATATAAGTCAGCGGTCTCTAAAACAGAGATCACTGCAGCACCTGGCGCGCGACCAGCACTTTTCATTCCACCGAGGAGTGTTGGAACAGCAGTGACTACAGCCCCCAACTGTCACTGCGGCCAGCCGCGCCTGCCCAGAAGGCCGTGTGCATGGCCTTCTGGGGCGGCAGAACCAGGAAGCAGGTGGCCACGGCAACTCTGAGGGGCTGCAGTGGCTGCAATCCCAATGCTCCCTGGCGGAAAGGTAAGCGCTGGTCACCCGGCAGATGGAAACAGCGGTCTCTGAATCCAGCCTGCAGGCTGGAGTTTGGAGACCACTGATATAAGTCAATGTTCATTGGCTAGAAAGCTAGTAGGTTTGTGTGGGATGACTCATTAAGGTGAGTGGGAAGGTTCTGGGACATCATAAGTTACACTGCTTTATTAGTTAAAATATCTGAAAACGTCATGCCTGTTTGCAAGAATTCCTATACCTGTTCCTTCACTGCAATACCTGATATGTGCCAGACTCAGAGCGCAGTCCTAACTTGCGCAAGAACAGGCAAGCTGGTGGGCCTGCGCTGTATCCAGCGCACGTTAGGAGGCTTCTGGAGCCTCCCCGTGGGGCTCCTCGGAACTGCGCGTAGCAGAAGCGCTCAGGGATGCGGAAGCGCCAGAAAGGAAGCGGGACACAGCCTTGCTTCTTGCAGAGACTTTGTATTTCAGGTAGTAGGAACAGGCAATACAGAATGGTCAGCAAAACGGTGCAAGGTCAGGTACGTGGCAAAATCCAGCAGGACAGCAAATAGAGCAACACGAAAACACACCGACAGCACTTCCTGCTCTGGCCACAAACAGCCCACAACTGTACAGGCACCGGTGGTCTAACTTTATACAGTCCTGCAGTCCATTGGTTGGCATAGTGCTGAGTCATGGTCTACCTTGCATGCTATCTGTCACATGGCCCCTCAGCACAGGTGTGCTGCATTCCCTTAATTGCAGGAACCATGCCTTGCTTTTTCCCCAGGGGTGAAAATCAACCCGGGCCTGGCCTTTGCTCCAGGGCCCATAGCAACTTGGCTCAGCACTGCCTCAGCTGAAGTGCAGGAGGCAAGGCAAGGGGTTGCTCTTGTGTAGCTTTGAGCTTCCCCTGGTTTACATTCCTATTCTAGTTGCTTACCTTAGAATTGCTTTAACGTTTGTGTAGCCGAAGCAAAATTTGGCCATTTTTTTTTTCTAACACACCATTTTATTTGTCCTCCCTAGGAGAAAATTGTAGCTCCTAAAGAGGTAATAGAGCCCGAAGCGCCCGAAGAGGAGGAGGAAGAGGAAGAAGAGGGAGAAGAAGAAGGAGATAATGTAGAAGAAGCACAGGAATTATTGGATGCTATTAAGGAAAACATGGAGCAAAATGCAGGTGAATTACATTACATAAGAACATAAGAAGAGCCCTGCTGGATCAGGCCAAAGGCCCATCTAGTCCAGCTTCCTGTATCTCACAGCGGCCCACCAGGTGCCCCAGGGAGGCATGAGACAACAAGATGCCTGCATCCTGTTGCCACTCCCTTGCACCCGGCACTCTGAAGTAGCCTACTACTAATGTAAGGAGTATGAATGTAAGGAGCAGTGAAACATTAGCAGTGAAAGGTCGTCAAATTCCATAAGTGTCAGCGTTAAATACAGCCTCCTTATTCAAGGGTTCGGCATCCGCAAATTTGAATATCTGTGGATGGCAAGCTCAGGACTGGAGGGCCTCAGAGGACCACTGGATGCTACTGGAGATGGCTTCCAGTCACGTCCAGGAAGTGTTATGAGGTGCAGGGAGGCTGTGGCCCTCGGTAACGTGTTGCAGCACCAGGCCAGCCCCCGTGCAGATTCAGTTATCAGTGGAATTCAGTGTCTGGGGTGGTGGTTCTGGAACAGATCCTTCTTCTGCCAGACACTGTAAATGATAAAAGGTGATTCCCCCCCCCCCCTGAGACCTCACAGACTTTCTGTGGTCCACAGACCACGGGCTAGGAACCACTGTTCTAAGGAAAGATCTGGTTTCTCCAACTATAAAACAAAAACAACAGTCAAAGAGGGATTCTTTCGCCAATCATATCTTAAGACAAAACTAGTTTCCCTGAGTCCATTCTTTCCTTTAGTTCTATGTGTGAATCGCTGCCATTCACTCCTACGTAGAATCGTAAAGCACTGCGCTTTGTTACAAGTATAACACTGGATACTTATAGCACTTGCAGTCATAGTTCAGAGGTTCTCAAACGGAGCATTGCGATGTGTCTTCTGGGGCGCCAGGGGCCACACACCAGCCAAGCCGCTCGGCACTGCAGGTGCCAGAGATCGCAGAACAGAGTCTCTGCTGCACTCAGTGAGGACCCTGTGTGATGTGTTGTGGGCCCACCTGTCCTCTGTGAGCAGTTTTACGTCAATTTTAAGGTTTTTTTTGAGATGTAACCTGGACATGAGTGATGATGATGTCATCGCATTCCGTGTTGTCGTGTCACCAGCACATTCTTCCGGGTTCCACAACTAGGGGCAGCAGGAGCAGGACCCACAAAGTTTGGGAGTGCCCTCAAAGGACCCACAAAGTTATCGGTTATAGCACCATAAACTGTCAGAGGCTCCATTTGCAAACGGAAACATCCTCTGAGTGGAACACTTCTTCTGTCCATGAGGGAGGGTTCCATTTAGGGAGGGAGCTCCTGATGGCCGATGTACTACTTGGGATACCACCCGAAGTATCAGTATAAGGCGGAAAGAATTAAATGAGAGCTATAGTGAGGAAAGCTATGGCGAACCTAGACAACTTAATCAAAAGCCGAGACATCACCGTGCCAACAAAGGTTCGCCTAGTCAAAGCTATGGTTTTCCCAGTAGCAATGTATGGCTGTGAGAGCTGGACCATAAGAAAGGCAGAGCGCCAAAGAATAGATGCTTTTGAATTATGGTGCTGGAGAAGACTCTTGAGAGTCCCCTGGACTGCAAGGAGATCCAATCGGTCAATCCTCCAGGAAGTCAAGCCTGATTGCTCCCTGGAAGGACAAATCCTGAAGCTGAAGTTCAAGTACTTTGGCTACCTCATGAGAAGAGAGGACTCTTTAGAAAAGCCCCTCATGCTGGGAAAGATTGAAGGCAAAAGGAGAAGGGGGTGGCAGAGGATGAGATGGTTAGATAGTGTCACCGAAGCAATGAACATGAAATTGGGCGAACTCCGGAAGCTAGTGGAGGACAGGGAGGCCTGGCGTGCCGTGGTCCATGGGGTCGCGAAGAGTCGGACACGATTTAGCGACTGAACAACAACAATAGTGACGTTGTTGATATTGCTTGGCAAATTATTTTACTCATTGGTGTAACTGGCAAGTCTTCCAGGAATCTCTGTAACTGGCCAGCAGAAGGTGGAGTATTTTTGACTCAAGGTGTTGTCAAAGACGGCTGTGAATTCAAAGCTCTGGCCCCTTATATTTATGCTCTTTTCACTGGGAAGAAGCACCCGTCATTGAGCCCTAAGACCTCCGCAAGCAGTAGAAATCATATTTGGAAGAAAATGTGGGAGAAAATTCCTTTAGACGGCACAGAGGAAGCTCCCAGAAGAAGCTGAAACTAGCTGCCTTGTGACCCATGCCTCACTGGAAGGGGCCCTGCAAAGAGGTTGTGGACAGATGTGTCCCTTGCCCTTGATAGTCCAGTTTAGCCCCTTCTGATTTGTGGCCCAGACTGGCTTTCTTAGTCATGCCGTAATTGTTACAGCACTGTTAGTAAATTTCTTATTCTGGGTGTCTCCCCTCACAACTGCGCACAGGAAAGCTGATGCTTGTATGATCATGGATGTTTCCCTTTAAAATTAGGTCGTCTGGATGATAACTATGTGATTAGGTTTATGAAGGAAACGCTAATGTCTATGCCTTGTAGGAATCAAGGGTTTGTTTTGGATGGGTTTCCAAAAACCTACGACCTGGCTAAAGATCTTTTTAATTGTAAGTATTATGCCCTGCTGTGCATATGTATTAATCTGCAGTGTGACCTGTGTGATCAGTGTTATATTTCTGAGCCCACTTAGTCCAAAGTGGTCTTATTGTGGTTAAAAAGCTACACTAGAATAAGAATATGATAAACTAGTCTTTCTGATGCCATTCTGAACCTCTTCAGTTGCAAGAGCCTCTAAAGATCAGTACAAGGTCACCGATCATGCCCAGTTCTAAGATCAGACATGCCCTGGCACACACATGAGCCTGACCCCTCTTCCCAGCATCTTTGAGCAATAAGCAATGCTGGACATGCAACTTGCTGCTCCCATAGGATGAATAAGCCAGGATACACAAGGAATACAGAGCCAGGATGTTGTTGTGGGTGCAATGATGGACTTAGACTTGGAAGATCCAGATTCAAACCCCTGCTCAGCCAGGAAGCTGCCTGAGTGACCTTCAGCCAGTCATTGCCTTTCAGACTCACCTAACTCTCAGGTGGGTGAGGACTTTTTGAGGACCAAAAAGAGGGCAGGAACAATCAGTGGCGTTCCTAGAGAGGGGCAAACCACAAAGTTTTGCAGGGGCCTGAGCTGCTGTGTAAAGCAGGCCCCTCGCCTGCAGAGCCATTCATAGCTCGGACAGCTTCGCTCTGAGCCAGCTCTTCATGCCGCAAATGGCTCTGAAGGCAATGCGGGCCGCTTTACACAGGAGCGCAGGCATATACTTAGCATCCCTCCCAGGAATGCCACTGGGAACAATGTACACCACTCTGAGCACATTGGAAGAAGGGTGATATAAAAATCTGAAAAATAAGGAAGTCTTTCTATGGAATCTGTAGGGCAACACGTTTGAAGTACTGCCCAAGAGGAGTTTGAAATTATGTCCAGCTTAGGGCGCAATCCTAAGCAGCGCCGGACTGGTGAGGCCGACGGGTCAGCGCCATATCCAGCGCTGCTTAGGAGAGGCTGGAGCCTCCCCACAGCAAGGGAGCGTTCACAGCCTCCCCTATGTGCTCCTTGGATCTGTGCCCGCTAAAGCGTGGGTGCAGATCCGAGGAGACCGCGTGGCCCGAATCGGGGCCACTCGGCTTCGCTGACGGGCTTAGGATGTGGCCGTACGGCCACCTCCCAACCCCGCCCAGGTACCACTCCCGCCTCCCTCCCTCCCACCAATCCCTGCACCGCTTCTGTGCAGAGCCTCCCTCGCGCCAACCAGCTTCGGTCGGTGCAAGAAAGGCTCAGTGCGGGCGCAGCGCCGGTCCTGCTGCTCTAGCACTGACGCGTGAGTGCCGATTGGCACTCCCGCGTCAACATTAGGGCCGTCGCGCCGACATTATGATGTAGCATCGGCGCGACGGGCAGTGCAGGATTGCGCTGACAAGTGCTAAAACGTTCCTGCCTGCAACATAAATGCACAGAACGGCACTGTGTCTGCAGCAATAATTATGCAGATCAGGGATGACCGACTGGCAGCCCAGGGATGGATCTGTTCCTCAAAGCAGATGCATGTTGTCCAGATGGCCTTGATACGATGAGATGTTCTGACTAGATGAGATGTTGGAGACCCTTGATTGGCTCTTGGGTCTCTTTCACAGTCCAATCCTATCCTTCCCCCACCCCCATTGATGCAGCCATGCCAAAAAGGCTTGCACTACATCCTGCAAGCGTGGGGAAGGCAGATTGGGAGGCTTGGGAGAGATAAGGGAAAACACTGACTGGCAATGGGTTTCCTCCGACCAGCTCCAGCTCCTTAGCTAGTGCAAGTCCAAGGGTAGAAAGGGGGCTTGCCAGTTGGTATTGGAAGGGATAGCATCCAGTGCAAGGGACCCACGCTGGGTGCCACTCATCCCCACCTCCAGCATGCCCTGCCCTGCCCTGTGCCGCCTGCCCCGTCAACCTACCAGGTTCAGTGGGTGCTCTGCCACTGCGCACAGGGTTGCTCCGGCTTTGCCGCTACGGTTCCATACGCACGCAGCTGCACACGCTTTCGGAAGGTCATTTGAGATTGCCGAAAAAGACTCCCCACCACCAGAATTCTAGTTTCAGTGGCAGGGGAGGTGGGATAGGGTTGGGCCATATGTTTCCTTTTCAAGTCCCTAACAGGCTGCTGCATATCTTTTCCAGTCTGTATAATTCTAGTTATTTTTAGGGGGCATGCTAATTGCATTTTTAAACATTGTATTTTAGTGGAAGAGGAGGAGGAGGAGGAAGATTCAAGAGGCAAAGTGCAGCCCTATGACAAATTGATAATTCCAGGTAAGTTTGCTGCAGGTAGGACTAAACCAGATGTGATGGTAGCGGTCCCATGAGTTTCAGTCTGAATTTGCTCCTATCAGAAAGGTGGAGATGGGGAGTTGTCTGATCTTTAACAGCAGAAGAGACTTACCGGTTAGATGTGCAGCACCTTCACCCTCATCCCCTGGTTTACCTCCCTATTTGGCTTTTTGCCCATATGCTATTTTCTCAGCCAGGTCACTTTGAATGTTAGAACTGAGAAAAGTGCTTCAGGAGAGCAGGCGTGGAAGCCAACAGGCAGTGGGAGCGTTTATTACTCCTCAGCTGTGCCCCCGTTACCTTTAAGATCAGCCTCCCTCACATCACTTTTTCTACTTGATTAGGGCAGCTCAGTGTTTAAGCACCTTGTCACCAAACGTGCTTAGACCTGTGCCTCTGTCCATGCATGCACCTCATTGCATGTCCGGGGCAGAGGTGCCAAACCAATTCAAGGGGAATTGCTCGCTAAAGCTGGGCAATAACTTGCTTCTACAGCCACCTTGACCAGCCAGGGAAGCAGGCAGCTGTCTGTCCTGTCAAGCAGCCCAGATTGCCTAGGATCAAATTGGCAAGGTTATGTAACCTTGGACTGTTGATCTGGAGTAGTGGAGCATCACTGAAAGTACCTGAAAGGCAAACAGAGTAAGTAGGTTAGAACTTTCCAAAGAAAAAACTTTATGCAAGTTACCTTGGGATTACCTTGGTGTTACCTTGGGATTGGGCCCTTAGTCTCTTTGGGTGCAATCCTAACTTGGAGTTAGGCTGGCAGTTAGGCCAGCAAAGTTTGGCCAGCACAAGGGCCACTGTAAAGTATGTTTGGACCACTCTCGGAGTCAGAGAGGCCAGCACACAGATGTGTGCCATCCTCCCTGGCTCTGAGAGTGGTCCAAATGTGCCTTACAGTGGCCCTGGTGCCAGCCAAACTTTGTTGGCTTGTGCCAGCCTAACTCCGGTTTAGGATTGCACCCAAAGAGACTAAGGGCCCAATCCCAAGGTAACCCCAAGGTAAACTTTCTCTTATGAGGCCTCCGCGACTGCCCTCCTATAGCAGAATGCAGCGCATGCCCCATTGGCACAGCTGCGTCAGTGCTGGAAGGTTGGAAAAGATTAGGCCCTAAGGGTGCAATCCTAACCAACTTTCCAGCACTGACAAAACCTTGCCAAAAACTGCATCCTGCAGTTGGGAGGCAGTCACGGAAGCTTTGTCCCCTTACTTCAGAGCTGCATTACCCTGGTGCTGGAAAGCTGGATTGCACCCTAAATAAGCCCAGCAATTGGGCAGCAAGCAATGAGTAAGAATATTGTTTCAGTAACGGGAGAGTGCTCTTTGTGGAGTGGCTTGTAAAGGAAATGAAATTTGGAAAAGAGAGGTTGGGGGAAGAGGGAGAGTAAAAGGGAAGAGGAAAGGACAGATTGTCTATGTCCTAGTCTCCTGGTACTTTAGCGATGGAGGCATGGATTTCCAGGATAAGATCAGGCTTGCAGGCCACAGTGAGGCTTTGACTGAGACAGAGGTGGATCTACAGGGAGGGCAAAGCTGTAAGTGTTGCAAGGAGCCTTACCCTGTCATGTCAATCCCTCCTCTCCCTTGCTGCTGTAGCCAGTAAGCAACGCCAAGATGTTGCTTTTCCCTGTGAGGATTGGCTAAAACAGTGCAGGAGAGGAGTGATTTCCACTGCAAGGTAAGGCTCCTTGCAAAACTTAGAGCTTTGCCCTCCCTTAGATCTGCCTCTGGACTGAGAGCGCAATCTTAACCTGGAGTCAGGCCGGCACAGTTAAGCCAGCAAAGTTTGGCCGGATAAGGGCCACCGTAAAGTATGTTTGGACCACCCTTGGAGTCAGAGAGGCCAGCACACAGATGCGCACCATCCTCGCTGTCTCCGAGACTGGTCCAAACACACTTTACGGTGGCCCTTGTGCTGGCCAAACTCCAGGTTAGGATTGCGCTCTGAGTATGATTCAGCGTTCTGTGCTTCTGGGCTGGAACCTACAATAAGGGGGGTATCAGAACTGTCTGGCAAACACCCAAGTTCAGACTTCATGACAGGATTTGGTAAGACAGTTCTACAAACTGATTTCAATGTAGGGAGAGCAGCATAGTAGTGCTAGTGTGGACCAACACACTGTGGAGGTTTGCTTGGTCCCACCATTTTGAGGAAAAACTGAACAGACAGGGCTGTGCCATCTGAACATAAGAAAAGCCCTGCAGGATCCTACCAAGGCCTATCTAGTCCAGTTTCCCACAGTGACCCAACAGTTGCTTCTGCGAAGCCCACAAGTAGGAGACATTGTTCCCCTGCAACTGGTAATTCAGTGGCATGCTGCCATTGGATCTGGAAGTAGCACACAGCCATCATGACTGGTAGCCGTGGGACTTGACCTCCATGACACCGGGGATGCTTCCTATCTCTCCCAGGCTAACAACTTCAGTGAACAAACCTCACTGACCGTTTCACTTGTCCAAAGTGGCTGCTTCAAGTCCAAATGGTGGAGGAGAGCTTTGGTAACCATATAGAACTACAAGCAGGCCCATTTCATCCGCTATCTGTTATCCAGGAACCTCCGTGGATAACGAGAACCATGTTCAAATCTGTAGTTTTTTGACACACACACCCCCCAAGCCTGATTCTGAGGTTCTGAGATTCTGATTCTCATTCTGAGGCCTTCAGAGGGTCCAGGCTGGCCTGGAAGTTGGTTGCAATCACATTTTAAATGAATTCAGAGGCTTGGGGGAGTCCTGCGGGTGCAAAAAAAAAAAAGCCCCTTTTCCCAGCGCTGCAGCACAATCCTAGGGATTGCATTGCTGCCTTCCCTCTCTCCCTACACCAGTGCTTCCGCTCAGTGGGCCCTCTTAACTCACGAGAGGTGGGGTGTGCAAACTGGGAAGTCTCTTGTGTTGCTTCTTGACTTTCTTGTACTCCAAGCAGAATGAGAACGAGAATCCTCTTGGACTGGGCTAGGGGCTCTTTGCCCACCTTGGAACCCCAGCAAAGGTGCAACCTGTCTGTCTTTGGAGCGAGCCTGAATAGAGCCCTCTTGCGCTATCATTATAGAATGAAGGGCTCCCAGCCTCCCCATTTCAATATCAAGTATACTGCCATTCTAATTTTTAAAGAGTCATTCCAGGCTGTGTCAACGGTGTCAAATAGGTTTAAATACCTATTTGTTTCAACTGGCTTATGGGGAGGGAAGTACTACGGACCCCTTTTAAAACTTTTGAAACTCTTAAAACTTGTTATCAACTTCTATGCTGTTTTTATATCTGGGCTGTTCTGCTCTTTTATGGTTGTTTTTTTACCATTGTTCTGGTTTTTCATTTTAATTGATTTTTATTTGTTTAATTTTAATTTTAAGATGTCACTTTAAAGGTTTTTTTTTTTAATATTGTAAGCCGCTTTGAATTTCAGAAAAGCGGTATATTAAATCAAATAAATAAATAAACGAACATAAAATTGGAATAAAAATTCAAGCAAGCACTAATAAGAATCGAGAGTCGCCCAGTGCAAACCACAGATCTCAGCAAAAAGAGAGTGGATCAGAGAAATGAAGGAGGCTACTTCATCACTAACTCTCAGAATTGCATTTTTTCCCCACAGACCACGTTATTTCCTTGAATGCCTCCGATGACTTCTTGAAAGATCGAATCATGAACCTTCCTGAAAGTGTTGTCGCTGGAACTCATTATGCTCAGGACCGATACTTGAGAGCCCTGAGTCTGTTCAGGGAGTTAAACGCTGAAGACGAAACTGTTCTCAACTATTTTGATGAACTAGAAATACACCCACAGGTCATAGGTATGGTTGAAAGTGCATTCATTTTCTTAATTAATCCCTCCTTTTACCTAGCCAGTACAACAGAGCATTTCTGCTCAATATTGTTTTGGTAGCCTAGCTAGTAACATTTATTTAAGCCAGGATAGTATTTTTGTTGATTTCTGTATGCCCCATGATTGTTAGACCGAAATGTACCCCAAATGCAGAACAGAGAGCTAGATAAGGTGAGAACAGGCCAGTGATTAGGTTGGGGGTGAGGGAGGTGGTCTGTGGGGGAGAGGGAAGGGTGGAAGAAGGCTAGTAGGGGAAGATCTGGGGTGTATTGGTGGAGAGTGGGATTAGGAGGAATAAGTGTGAGTAGGAGAAATGCCATCATTGTGGCGCAGAGCCATCTGCTTTCCTGAGAATGCAGCAATAAATTGGATTATTTTTCAGCCATTTTCTAATAGCAGGGTGAATCAGAAATAAATAAATAAAAGCCTACCACCTTCACAAGCAAAATAATCACGCAGCCCTCCCCCTTTCCAGCATCCCATCTTCCATATTTTCAATATGGCTGCTCTAGATGCTTCACGACTTACCTGAAATTGGCTCACGACCCACTGGTGGGTCCTGACCCACAGTTTGGGAACATCTATCTATCTATCTATCTATCTATCTATCTATCTATCTATCTATC
>JAJKFI010000033.1:4385476-4454883 GCA_029204185.1 Lerista edwardsae
ATCTATCTATCTATCTATCTATCTATCTATCTATCTATCTATCTATCTATCTATCTATCTATCTATCTATCTATCTATGCATATATTGTAATGGGTTTTGTTAAACAAAAACGGGCAGGCTTCTCAACTAATATAATATTACATATACAGTATATTCATTTGTTGCTTGTTAATTGGAAAATTATGAATCTGCTTTCTCTTTGGTATTTATTTTTTTCTTCCATTTATTTTTAATTTGGTTGCTTTGTGGGGAGGAAGAAAAAGTTCATTTGCAGTGAAAACGTTGCACCTATTTCTGTGACAATATGTAATTTAAAACAGCAGAATATTCAAGGTATTAATGGCACAAATGTGGACTATAACTGCATTCTCTGGCATAATTAACTGGTCACCTCATTACCTCTCTTTGCTTGAAAGATGTATCAAAATTTGAGGATGTGGAGAACAGACTAATAACAAAAGAAATAATCAAAGCTATTGGCGAACCTCGAAATTATGGTTTGACTGACGAGGAACTGGAAGAACGTGAACGGAAAGAAGCCGAAGAACGTCTTGCCAGAGAAGCCAAAGAAAAGGCTGATCTGGAGCAGAAGGAAGCAGAAGAAAGAGCTCAAAAGCTGGCGAATTGGGATGAATGGGTAAGTGAATCTTCAAACAGTGGCAAATTCTGAGATAGAGGTTGAAATCCTGTTGGGCGGGGGGGGGGGGATTCACCACCCCCACCACCCAAGGGATGAATTCACTTTATCAAGAAACTTCACAGGAAAGGATGCAATAGCATATCACTGACAAATTCAAATGGTAGATTACCATAACTCTTCTCTAGTAAATGTTCCAAAGAGGATCAATGGTAGTACAGTGAAAGAACTCATTGAGCAATGTCATGCTTTTTCTATTCCAGCATAAACCAGTGGTGGCTTGAGAGGCAAATGGGTGGGGCTCTAGGCTTGGGCTAAACTGCACAATCCTATGCATGTGTATACTCAGGGACTTCTATTCCCTGAGTTCAGTGTGGCGTACATCTCTGTAAGAGCACAATCCTAACCTGGAGTTAGGCTGGCACAATTAGGCCAGCAAAGTTTGGCTGGCACAATGGACACCATACAGTATGTTTGGACCACTCTTGGGATCCGATTGGCCAGCCCACAGACGTGCACCATCCTCCCTGACTCTGAGAATGGTTCAAATGAGCTTTATTGTGGCCCTTGTGCCAGCCAAACTTTGCCAGCCTAACTCCAGGTTAGGATTGTGTTCTAAGTGTGTTTAGGATTTCATCCTAAGGCTGCAATCCTATAGACACTCACCTGTGAATAAGTTCAATTGCACACAGTGGGGCTTACTTCCCAATAGACATGCGTATGTTGTAACTTGGCATAACCAGGGAGACTGCAACTGTTACTGTTGTTGCGAATTGTCACTGTGCATTACATAATAATAATGGCACTTAATTGTACCTCTTCCATCCCATAGCCTTTTGACTTCCACCTTTCACAATTTTTCTTTCCTATATGCCCATACATCTACCTGTTGAGGATTTTCCTTCATGCACCTGGTGAAGTAGAATATAGGCTATATCCAAAGACTGTTTTCTGTTTGTTGAAAGAGAAATTCCCTTTATGCAAGGAGGGTAAGGGCAATTTCCCCTTCCCTTTGCAGCCCTCTCTGCCACCATCCTGCAAATCTGCTTCTGATGAGATGTCCTTAGGATACAACCTTTTGTGTTGTCCCGTAAGCATTTATTCTGGATTTTTTCCCTCTTAGAATAAACGTTTAGAAGAAGTGAAACGGCAAGAACAAGAGCTTCTGGAAGCCCAGTCCATTCCACTGAGAAACTATTTAATGAAACATGTCATGCCAACTCTTATGCAAGGTCTGAATGAATGCTGCATGGTTAGGCCGGATGATCCTGTTGACTTTTTGGTAAGGAAATATGTATATTTTCTCAGACTATAGGAAACGTTTCAGATTGAAAGAAAAACTAAACTGTCCAGGTTTGAAGAAGTAAAATAATATCCTATCCATATTATCTTAGTGCAGCAAAACTAATACCTGTTCAGTTTTTCCTAGTGATCTCACCAGCATAGTTTCCTCAGCTATTATTGTAGGTGCTCATCAGCACAAATATCTTTGAAATCCTTGGATTTTTAAATTGTTTTCAGTTGTACAACTATGAGTAATCAGGTTGTGTATTCAGGTACACAGTGGGATAAATATGGAGGCATTTCTTTCTGGAGAGTAAAATGGGATTACAGGCTAACAGCTCAATCCTAAATTCCCCAGTTCCCGTAGGAGCAGCATTAGCCAAATGGCTACCACTGCATCCTGCGGATTCCATGGTAGCTGCCCTGGTCTCCTTGGGAGAAAGCAGCGGCGTTATTCACCCGGAACGCTGGGCGGGACTTACCTTTGAGCGGCAGTCCGCCCGTTGCGTCATGCTGTGTTCTGCTGCTTTCCCGCCCGCAGGGCAGGCGGGAAAGCAGCGGAACGTGGTGTGCCGCAACGGGCGGACTGCCGCTCAAAGGTAAGTCCCGCCCAGCGTTCCGGGTGAATAACGCCGCTGGGAGAAAGGAATATCCGTCCACTTCCCCTGGGAAAAGCCCGTCCCGTCCCCCACCATAGGACTCTTCAAGTCTCCGCCAGCTGTTTTGCCGGTGGTGACCCGAGCAGCCCTTTGTTGGCCTGCCTGGCCTGAGATGGGCTGCCTGGCCTGAGATGGAGGATAGGATCTGGCAGAGGAAGCCACTGCTGGGTCTCATGTGGGCCTGCTCCTTCCCTCCCCCGCTCATTTAGACAATTTTAAAAGCTATTAATACTGATAAAATATTTATCTGGTATATCTGGACACTTCAGTATTGATGTCATTGCATAGTGCTATTCAGTTACATGACATATTACACAGAATCAGAGAAGAGGTCCTAGCTTAGTGGTTCCCATAGCCCTACTCAGACTAACTGCAAGTGTTAGCGGGGGCAGGGCCTGGGTGGGGATGTGTGGCCCAACAGTGTCACAGCTATCATGGCATCGCAGGCACCCAGGGGCTTTCTCCCTTACCTGCAGGGGTCGTGCAGGCCTTGCAAAGAGCCCAGAAAGCCCACCGCCCCATCTATGCACTCCAATCCCCAAATGGAGCAGTTTTAATCATTGGGGTGGCTCAAGGTAAGAGAAAAAAGTTAAGATAAGGCCCACATAAGAGAAAAAGGTACGCTCCAGTTAAGGGGGAAAGTCCTTGGGTGCCTGTGGTGCCGTGATTGGTGTAGCTGTCATGTCACCCACTACTGGACCACTCCCCTTAAGTGGGAATGGCCCAGTTTTAGTTCCATATGGTGGATCGCAACCCTCCATATTGGGAACTGCTGGTCTCGCTTATTGACACAAGGAAGACAATCAATCAATCAATCAATCAATCAACAGGTACTTATATACCGCTTTTCAACATAAGTTTACAAAGCGGTTTACAGGCAAATAGTAATAATAATAAAGTTAAATGGCTCCCTGTCCCAAAGGGCTCACAATCTAAAAAAAGGCAGACCACCAGCAACAGCCACTAGAAAGACTGTGGAGGGGTGAAGAGGGACAGAGGAAGGGAAGGGAACAGAGGAAGGGAAGGGAAATAGAGGAAGGGAAGGGAAATAGAAGGGCCAATTGATAAATTTCTTACAGCACTCAATTATACATGAGTAGTTAATCTGTGGAATTCTTTGCCACAGGAGGTGGTGATGGCATCTGGTCTGGATGCCTTTAAGAGGGGATTAGACAGATTTCTAGAGGAAAGTCCATTGTGGGCTACAGGCAATGATGGATTGTGCAACCTCCTTACATTGGTAGTGGGCTACTTCAGAGTACCGGGTGCAAGGGAGTGGCAACAGGATCCAAGCATCCTGTTGTCTCATGCCTCCCTGGGGCACCTGGTGGGCTGCTGTGAGATCCAGGAAGCTGGACTAGATGGGCCTTTGGCCTGATCCAGCAGAGCTCTTCTTATGTTCTTATGAGGATTTCTGTACCATCTTCAAGTCAGACCTAATAAGGCCTTGGTGACAGAAACGTTGTACCCAGCTTTACAATTTGTGCCATTTCGCTGGTGTCTTGTGTTGGCTCAGAATATCACCAACACAGCAGTGGAGGTTGGTGCTGTGCTGCTAAAAGTCAGTGTGGTTCTGCTGTGCAAACGCTTTTGAGGAACTGCAAAAATGTTGATAACTTTATGATACAGAAAAAAGTTACCGTATTTCTTTTATCAACAGGCAGAATATCTATTCAAGCATAATCCTGAATTTGAATAAGAAGTATAAAACCTCGTTGTGTTGTCACCCATAGTTATACCATAGTGTGTTGCCTTTTAAATTATTATTGTAAAATAGTGTTTGATGCTGGAATAAAATGTTTTATGATACATCAAACTATCTGGACTTGTAGTTCATTTCAGATTTTTTTTTTTCTCATCCGTAGCTGAAAGCATGCCAGGACAACCATGAACCTGGAGAGGCTCCTTGTTGTGGTCACTCCAGCACTGCATTTTAAAGCAGCTGTTTAAATTCCCTTTGGATGTGGTTCAGGAGATGTGGTTGTTGGGGTTTGAAAGTGAAAGCTACACAAAGCCATAAGCGAAAGGGCATGAGTACTTTGATTAGGGTCATAATCTATTAACTTTTGGTAGTAATGATTTCATTATTTGAAACTCAGTGATCATTCACTTTTGCAAACATAGGTATCTCTTGCAGTATGATCTAGGACGGAGTTGTGGGTTGCGGAATGCTGCCTGGAGGCACCAACAACTTCCAGGTTATCAAGCTGCCACATTTTTTAATGTGAAAAGCCCTCCTCTGAAGCACATTCTTGGCTGATGAGTGTGTTTCCGTCAGCGAGAATGCCAAGGTTCTGCTCAGCTATCTTTGGCTCACTCCAGACCGAGTCCCATTGCATTCTCACTGACACAAACATGCTCGTCAGTAGTGGTGTCATCTACTCTCGCCCAGGCACCCAGCGCGCCCCCCATCCATCCCCCCTGGCGAGCAGGTGCCCCCTCCGAGGCCAGGGAAAGCTGCGCGGCGAGCGGGAAGAAAGCGGAAGTGAATGGACGGGCTGCCGATCACGCGTAAGTCCCACCCAGCGTACCGTCTACTGGAGAGTAGATGACACCACTGCTCATCAGCAAGAACACGTTCCGGAGGTGGGCTTTTCGCATTTTAAAAAATGCAAAAGCTCAGCAACTCGGAAGTGCTGGTAATGATGTCATCATGTCATCACTGTTTCCAGATTGCCGAGCTCTGCGCTGAAGGTGGGTCATGGGGCAGAAAGGTTTGAGGTCTACTTGGTTTGTCTGATACCAATAACTAAGGGTGCAATCCTAACCTGCGCTGGAACAGCACAGGGCGGTGGACCTGTTCTGTATCCAATGCAGGTTGAGACCGCGCTGGAGCCTCCATGGGGCAAGGGCACGTTTGCGCTGGCTGAACGCAAGTAGTTGTGTCGATGCTGTGCTTTATGGCACGTGCGCAACAGTGTTGGGCCGATGCCCATAGGGCGCATTTGGATTGTGCTGTTAGTGCAATATTAATCACTGTTGTTTGGGAATAAGGCTCATGGAAATTAGTGTGAGTTCCTTTCCTGTAAGCATGCATATGCTTGCACTGTATGAATGACAAAAAGGATTACGGGGCTGGGGCACCTTCCTTATGAAGAAAGACTGCAGCGTTTGGGGCTCTTCAGCCTAGAAAAAAGGCGCCTGAGGGGGGACATGATTGAGACATACAAAATTATGCATGGAAGGGATAGAGTCGATAAAGGGATGTTCTTTTCCCTCTCTCAAAACACCAGAACCAGGAGGCATCCGCTAAAACTGAGGGTTGGGAGAGTTAAAACAGGTAAAAGGAAGTATTTTTTTTACCCAGTGGGTAGTTAATCTGTGGAACTCTTTGCCACAGGAGGTGGTGATGGCATCTGGTCTTGATGCCTTTAAGAGGGGATTGAACAGATTTCTGGAAGAAAAGTCCATTGTGGGCTATAGGCAATGATGGGTTGTAGCCTCCTTACATTAGTAGTAGGCTACTTCAGAGTACTGGGTGCAAGGGAGTGGCAACAGGATCCAAGCATCTTGTTGTCTCATGCCTCCCTGGGGTGCCTGGTGGGCCGCTGTGAGATACAGGAAGCTGGACTAGATGGGCCTTTGGCCTGATCCAGCAGGGCTCTTCTTATGTTCTTATGTTAGTGGGCCTTTTCTCTGCTTCCCACACCTAAGGTGGCAATGGATTTTATATTCTAAAGTCCAAACCAGACTTATGAGTGACTCTGGACAAGGTAATAGATTATTTTGCATAAATGCATGAGCACATTTGCACTTGCTGTTATCTAAAGGTCTAATAATTATGTTGTCCGGGGTCCCTATGGATGACCTCGAGAGATCCCCTGGCTGAGAGTTCTTGCTCAGCGTGCAACTTGGAGAGAAAAACCTCATGGAAAATTTCTAGCTGAAAGCAGGCTAAAACGACATCAAAACCCAAAAGATGACAGAGACCAGCGCTGGATTTGATGAAAAAAGGTTCAAAAATCTTTAATATTAAAGAGGCACAAGAGCAATACTCTCCGCAGCAAAGTACAGACTTGTGCAAAGATCTTACGTTTGGCATGGCCAAATGAGGAAGGAGGAAGGGGATTACAAAGGCACAATTTCAATACCCTAAGGGGAAAGGAGACTTGCAGATGTCCCTAGCACCAATTCTTAATAGCTTTAACTCTCAGGATGAGACCCAAAATGGAGTCAGGCCTGTACATGTGTTTGGGAAAGGGAAGGTGTCCACAACAATCCCCCCTTTGATGGGGTTTATACCTGTTCTCATCACATCCTGCTCTGACCTTCCCCTTTCCAAGTCCTGCATTGTGTGCATCTGGTTATACCTCCATCTGACCACTGAGCAGAGCAATGCAAGTGTTATCTGGAGGGCCACAATAACCACAATGGGGTACAGAGCCACATTTGAGAGGCTGGCATCAGATGGACTCCAGCCAAGAAGTGTTTCCCACCAAGAATTGCTGCTGGCCGCCTTTTTACTGTGGCCAAAACCTTCACTCTTTGTTGGTTACTGTGCTACTCTACGAGGGTGGCGTTCCAGCCCAAAGCTTGCCGCTTCTGAAGCTGATAAGTCCATTAAACAAGACAGATTCATACTAGACACTTGAACACCCCCTACAACAGAGAGGTTTTCCTCCCTTGTTTTGTCTAACTCCAGTCTGGAAGAAACTTCAATGATTCTATACATTGGTTCAGCTTTCGCTTTTCATTTTATCGTGTTTTAACGTGCCATGGTGTGCCTTGTGGCGACTCCGACCTAAATTTTCATTTTGCGCCTCTTAGAGCCCAATCCTATGCGTGACTACTCAGAAGTAAGTTCCATTATAGTCAATGGGGCTTACGCCCAGGTAAGTGTGGCTAGGATTGCAGCCTCACTGCCTCCAACCGGGGAAGAGGCCAATAAAATCCCCCCTGTGTTATAAGAGCCGCGATATCAGAGCCCTGGACTTCCTTTCCACGCATGCGCGCCCACCAGCGTAGCCGTTACACATTTCAAAACTTCAAATTTCCCGTGCTTTCAGAACTGCATTTCCCATGACCCACCGCGGCTCGGCGGAATGCTTAGCGCGCACGCGCGAGGGCCCCCTGCGTCATTCAACGCAGAGGGCAGACGGGGGTGTTCGTTGCGTCAGCGCGCTCACGGGCTCTCCACGCCTCTGCCTCCTCCCTCGCCTTCCCCCGCTCCAGAACGTTGCTGTGGTAGCGCCTGGGCGCCATGTTAGGAGGCCGGAGGGGAAGAGGAAGAAGCGGTGGAGACCACTCGCCGTAGCAGCCGCCACTACCAAGCTTAGCGGGCGGCTCTTTCCCCTCTCTGAGGGCCTGAGCCGGGCCCGTATCATGCTCTCGGCGCCTGCTTCCCACAGGCGCGAAGAGTGACTGTTCCGAGAACGAGGTGGCGGCGCTTAACCACAGCCGGAGAGACGATGCCGTTGTAAGTCAAGGCCTGGCTGGGGGGGGGAGGCCGAGGTGATGGCGGCGGCGGCGGCTGGGGGAGGGTCTCAGGCGGCGCGCCGGAACCCCCGCAGGCCCTGTGTCGAGCTCTTCCCGGGGCCGCGGCGAGGGGGCGGCCTTCGCCCGTCCCGTCCGGCTTTCCCTTCGCTTTCCAACCGAAGCTCCCTCCCCCTCGCCTCCCTCAGCCGGGTCCATCTCCTCCCACGCGGGGGGGGGAGGGTGGGAGCCTGAGCGGCGGATCCTTCCTATCTCTCCCCTCCGCTCCTCCCCCTCCTCCGCTCCTCTAGCACAGCACTTCGGGAGAGGGGGCGGTGCCTGCTTGACCTCCGCCGTAGCCCGAGCACCCAGCGGCGGCGGAGGCTGCAGAAGGGCGGAAGGCCCCCCCCCTCCGCTTGCTTGTCTCCCTTTTCACGTGACTCTCTCGAGGCCTTGTTTGCGGAGGGCCTTTCGCAAAACTGCTGTGCCGCCCTCCTCGGCCTGCGCAGGGGCGTAAACACGCCGCACGCGCCGGGCTCTCTTGCCCGGGTGGCGGCGGCGGCGGCTCCTCGGCCAGGTGCAAAGGGGTCAATCGGCGCGTGGAAGCTGCCCGCAGGCTGCAACTCCTGTTCACTCCCCCTCGGCACCACGCTCTTTTTTTCAGAAAGGCCGCGCTACGAAAGACCTCATTTCCTGATCCGAGACACACACCTGCAGCTCTGTAGCTCTCTTCTTTTTCAAAGGTGGCTTCCCACTGATCTAAACAATGTGCAGTATTGGGGAGCGTGCCAGCCTGTGTTTGCTTTTTCCCTCTGCCTCCTCTTGCACGCAACCAGAGGACAGCTTGGAGGGTGCAATCCTATTTTCATTTTTTTTCACATTGGGCTTCGTATTACAGATTTCTTATAAAGTCCTGAAAATCCTCTGTTAATGCCTCTGTAATTGTACTCGTAGCTGTAGTGTAAACTTTATTGTTTGATGTTGTGGCATATTTATAGAGTAATTTCCCCCCTCCCCCATTGAAGATACAGTAATAAAATATCTAAAGGAGAGAAGTTTTATGTACTGTACTGCCATTTTCTGTTTAAAAGCACTTTTCTTATAGAGAAGAGCTGTGCATTTTAGTTTTTTATGTGCTGCAGACACTTCTGGTGATCCTGCCATTATCGAGAAATGCGAAGTCAGCTTGTACTCTAGTAAATTCACTATACTGTAACAGGTGTTAGATTGTTTAGGTAAATAATGGTTGACCTTACCTTAAATATATTTATGTATATGTTCAGGCTTTTTTAAAAATGTAGTTTTTAGAGCATTGCAAAATCCTAACTAAAAGGCCAGTTAGAGCAGTCACTGTGGCAAAACTATGAATATTCCCTTCTTTCTAGAGAGGACTTGATTTTGAGAAACTAGTTCCATCTCTTCTTCCCTCCCTCTTTTGGAAATGGTTAAATGTTTCATTTACTTTTTGTAAATATAAATAGAATGTTAACAAATTATTCAGGATTAGATGCAAGTTAAAATGTAATAACTATGTCCAACAAATAGTTGAGGATGAATACTGTACTGAATTAAGATGACTTAGAACAATGGCTTTCAAACTTTTTAGCACTGGGACTCATTTTTTAGAATGACAGTCTGTTCAGGACCCACCAGAAGTGATGTCATGCTTGGAAGTGACATCATTGTGAGGTTTCCATGCCAAGAAAGATGGGTCCTGACGCACAGTTTGAGAATCGCTGACTTAGAACGGGGTCTCCAAACTTTTTAGCTGGAGGACTGTATCAAAAATCTGGCATGGTGTCAAGGGCCGGAAAAATTAATAAATTTAAATAAATACATATAAATGAATGGGCTCAAAGTTCCAGCTTTTCTAAAACATATTTCTAAGACACAACATAGAAATAAAGCACACAGTTTAATGGATTTTAATTCCCCTGCCCCACAAGCATCTTACTTAATTGTACTGGAGTAAATAGAACCAGCAGATCACAGGAAAAGAAACACCCAGAGTATGTTTTGAGGGCCGAGGAGGCCAACCCTCAGATAATGGTCTAAGGCCTTCAGAAGTCTAAAAAAGTCACTTTTGGGTCTTTGGGAAAACAAGGAATTGACTATTTTTGGCATTCTGATGAGTGGAAGGCTGCGTGCAGCCTCTCTGGCCCTCAGAACACCCACTGCACACAACCAGAGCACAGTTTGGAGGTTCCAGTCTGTGCCAGCAAAATCAGGAGGGCCAGAGACTCATAGAGGACCTGAGGCTTACCATGGGCCAGATAGAGTCTCTCCAAGGGCTGCGTCTGGCTCCCAGGCTAGGGCTTGGAAACCCCTGACTTAGAACAATATATACATACAAGTAATACATGTTTGCTCTGAAGGAAATTCCATGTTCAGTGGGGCTTACTCCAAGGAAAATGTGCATAGGATTGCAGCCTTGGGTTGTATTCCTATCTATACTTTCATTTCCAGTAAACCAGTAGGATTGCATTGTACAGCTGCCATCCTGTAGTTTCTAACCTAGGAGGTGCCCTGTTGAGCTCATTGTGGCTTACTTCTAAGATGATGCACCTAGTTTTATGATGATAAAGACATCAAAGTAGCTTAAAGTTCTCTTTAAATGGGGTTTGGTTCAGTTGTCACCAACTTTAATTGGGCTGAACAAAAGATTTTTAAGTGTTCCCCATTCATTAAACTTAGCAGAATTTTTGGTAAGATACTCTTAGTTTTAAGAAACATGTTAGCAGAACTATTCTTGAAGGAATTGATGAAATGTAGTCATTTCTAAATGTACTAAAATAAAGTAAATGCATCTGTTTCACTGGACAGATTGTTTTAGTCAAAGAGAATTGGCAAATATGCCACATCAGAGTTAACTTTCTTTAATTTTGTTTACAAAATTAGCAGTATTCAGGAATTAAGATGCAAAACAATATTAGATTCTTAGCACTGAAATACAATGATCATTGAATTCCTTATTTGGTGTCTATAATAGGTATGAAACTACCTAAAATTTATTTCAGTTAGTCACCAATCCCCCTTGCTCTGCTTGTTACTGGCAAATCGTTGAGCCTTTGGGGGTCACCAGTGGCTGCAATAGGAAAACTCAGGGAAATTCTGTTCACAGCTTTCTGGATTCTACCTGGTGTGTAAAGAGCATAATGTATTTGGTTGTCTCCATATATATTGATTGTGTTCTTGGGACATCCTCTTAACAAAGTTAAGCATGCTTAACTTTATACTGTGGTGTCATTTGGCATATCATCTTGAAAGGAGTTATAATTTCTACATTAGCATTCCATTATATGGTACTGTACTAGTCTGAGGGCTATGAACTAGTGCAATAAATTCAGAAATAATACTCATATTGAGATCCAAATTCCTTTTCTCAAGATGGTGCTGTGTTGCAAGGTGTTCTTTTCCAGCAGTCAAAAAGCAAGCTTGCATTGGGAAGTGCAGTTCTCCCCTATTTCATTCACTGTGGCTTTTGTTATGCAAAGGCGATGCTACATGATCATTTTGGAATATAAAGGCTAATGTAATGTTTTAAAAGAAAACAGTTGTGGACACCACCAATGCACACCCCATTGTCCAGAGCAGTGTCTTGTAATTTCTTCAACCTTAAAAAAAATAATTTGCCGGATGTTTGCTTCATCAGTTGGGCACTGGAGCATGTTATGTATGTTTCCTGGGCTGTGATCTGGTTTTGTGTTTTAAAATTGAGTATGCTATCCCCTGCCTGATCCAATACCTCTCAGGGAATTGTTCTAAACTTCATTCATTCTAGCTGTTAAGACCACCATCTGTCCAAGAGGGCTGTTTTTCTTTTAATTCAAGTGGGTGTTTTTTGTTTTTTCCATTTTTGGAGTTTGAGGTAATCAAAATGTTATTCAGAGTTTAGTTGGAGAAGAATAAGCTATTCAATAATGTATAGATTAAAGAAGACTTAGTTGTTTCATAGTAGTGATATTGTAAGTGATGGCAATGGAATTGTCTCTGAGTTTTGTGGTCTGTTTTCAGTGTCCAATTCTGTTCCCATACAAATAAAAGCCATTTTTTGTTTCCTGTCTTGGAAAGTAACTCGCAGGATGCAACGTAGTATCTTGACATCTTTGCTTGTTAGACTTCCTTGTGGAAGTTTGAATTTCAGTAGAATACAGCAGATTGCTTTCTATGGTTTATTGCATAGGGTCCAGATTTGTTGTACTTGTATTAGAAAGAAGTAAATATTTCTGACTCGAGAAGCAACTTAGAGCGCAAACCTAAACTGGAGTTAGGCTGGCATAAGCTAAGCTAGCCAAGTTTGGCCAGTACAAGGGCCACCGTAAAGCGTGTTTGGACTACTTTCAGAGTCAGGGAGGATGGCTCACGTCTGTGTGCTGGCCTCTCTGACTCCAAGAGTGGTCCAAACATACTTTACGGTGTCCTTTGTGCTGACCAAACTTTGCTGGCTTAGTTTACACTGGTCTAACTCCAGTTTAGGATTGCACCCTTAGTCTAGGGAGTGACTGATAAAAATAATTTTTGATCCAGTAAAGCCAGTTAAATGTGCAAAGTAGGGGTTTCCTTTTTTCCCCCTAACAGCATTGTTTCTGCACCATACTGCAAACTGCTTCTAAAACTTGGAAGGTCAGTCAGACTTTGTCTGAAATTTAAAATTTCATTTTCCCTACAAAGCAGGGTTTTTGACGGGGAAGCTACAAGGTAGTATAAAACAAAAGGAAATAGTATACAGAAATGTAAAGTTTGTGTATGGGAAGTTCTCACAAGTTATACTGTTTACATCCCTTTTTGTATGTGAAGTGCATTATACATAAGGTACTTTTGTCTTAGAATTATGTTGTTTCTATTACCTAATGCATTTTATTTAGCTATAGCAATCATTACTAGTAACCATTGGTAGATTTTCCCTGCCCATTTCTGTTTTAAAGCTATGCGCAATGCAGTAATAACCATAGGTTTGTATGGCTTTAAAGGGGATTGAACACATTCTTGAAGGATAAGTATCAGTGATGGTCATGGTTGTGTACAGCTTCTAGATACAGCGGCAGTATATCTGAATTACCAGTAACAGTAGAGCAATGGTGGGAAAGAAGTGTACCCTTTTCCCTACTTGTGGGCTTCTGAGAGGCAGCTGGTGCGGTACTGTGGGAAGCAGAATACACAAGATACACACAGGTACCATTCTGGAGGTTTGTCTGCCAGTTGGAACATATGGAAACAGAAACAGCTGGCTCTTGCCAGCCCAGTGCTTTTGTACTTGTGCAAAAAGCATTGATGTGGCCATAACTTGGGTACTCTGTGTATGGGACTAGATGGCCCTTTGGCCTGATCCAGCAGGACTTTGCTTATGTTTTTAAATAACAAGGAATTATCTGATGTCAAGTTTGTTCTATGTGTGGTATAAGTATTTAAAGATATTACCTTCAATTCACGAATATTAATAGGGGAAGCCAGATTGGCATAGCTTTGCGTTAAGAGCAGTGGTATTCAAACTAGGTCGGGACCAACTTGGAAGGTTGCAACCTGAAGTTAGATGGGTCGTGGAAAGCTGGGAGCAGCCATCTCAGAAACTGCAGACCTTACCTTTTGTGAGTGTTAACAGTTTGAATTTTCAAATGAGGGGTTTTTCTTTCCATTTTGTGGTTAGTTCAGTGCTTTTACATCATATTTTGTCCTAATTTAGCTTTCTGTCAGGGATGTTTCATGGTTGTGCATTTGCTTCAGTCCAAGAATGCCAGTTTGCATTCTAGGAGTGTAATTTGATTACATTGCACTGACAGCACTTTCTGCTTGATGACGGCACTTCTGGCTGTGACATCACTTCCAGGTTAATGACAACACTTCCAGTGGATCCAAACACGAGTACCATTCTAAAAAATGAGTCCCAGTCTAAAACTTTTGAGAACCACTGGGTTAGAGAACAAGGGTGATTTGTCTAAAGCTCTTAGCTGTTGTCCTAGTTTGTTTGGGTCAGTGATGGTGAACCTATGACATGTGTGCCAAAAGTGACACACACAAACATTTGAGGTGACACAATACCTGACACAACACCTGTTGGTGTGGTGTTCACCCCAACACCTGACAAAAATTGAGTTTATTTTACTCATTTTTGCAATTATTTGATGTTTCTTTATAGAAAACATAGCACCACACATGATTGGACTGCATTTCTTTGTTTAAATGAATGAATATAAAGAACTGTTTCTCTTTTGTTTGGGAGGGGGATTGACACACCAGCAGAGTCAAGTTAAGCATTTTCCAACGTTTTGACACACTGAGCCCAAAAGGTTTGCCATCACTGGTTTAGGTGATACTGATACCCACAACAGCCACTAGAAAAGACACTGTGCAGGGGTGAAGAGGGACAATTACTCTCCCCCTGCTAATGGCCATTATTGCGGTGCTGTCATTGTGTAGGATTGTGCCCAATGTTGGTTAAAGGCATAGAGATCAGCATTCAAAAAATGCAGAGCGCACAAGTTTTAATGTGGGCAAGGCAAAGTTTTGTCAATTATAAAATTGAATCTTTAGGGGTATTTTCCTCTCAAGTGTCTTAACAATGCTTTTGGAAAGGTGCTAACCTTGAATCTTGTGCAAGATAATGTAGCTTTTGTTAGGAGTCCATTCAACATTTGTGTGTGTGTGTGGGAGGGGGAGAAAGTCAGTTGCTGGGCTTTTCAGCTTGCTTCTTAAATATCCAAATAAGGTGTTTTTGTGGCATTTATGGAAAAAAATCCAGTCATTGCTGAATAAATATTGTAGGATTAGAATGGATTTTTTTCTGTGTGTCCTCTTTGAATCAGAAGAATTGAGGGGAAGGAGCCAGTGATAACATATAATGGCTGCTCACCAAGGCCTCTTATGTCTCTTGCTTGCTAAGAACCAGTTCAAAGTATGCCAGAACCTTCTCAATGTAGTCCATGCTTTGAAATTTCTCACTCAAAATAGCCCACTTGAGTAGAAGTCTTTGCTTTTGCAAAAAACTTGGGGGTCCTAGCATATTTTATTGCCCAGTTGTATAGGAAATAGGTTGTGTATGTATTTGAAAACTTTGTTTTGAATTTGAAATATAAAGTCATAAATATAGTCATTGTATGCACATTGTGTGGTTACCATATCATTTTTAAATGGTTATTTTGCCTCTCTGGTACCCTATGTAAACATGAAATAGAAACTGAACAAAGAACAACATGGTGGTTAAAAGCATATAATTTTTTTTTGTGAAAATTGTCTTCAAAGAAGTTGACATATGAAAGAATGGTTGATGCCTGTATTTGTAGATGGGCAATAAAGTATATTGCTGGAATATTGAAGGCTTTCCTACCAAATAGTTGCTGTCGATTAGGTGGATAGTATTCTGAATTTTTCTTCAATGTAGTACATACTCAAATGTATGCAGTACAACATAGTAGATATTTTCAAATGTCTTCAGGCTAGATGGAAATGCTAAGTTTTATCTGTGTGTGAATTTAGTCTTGGATGATTTAATCTCATGTTTTGTTGCACCCTGTACCATTAACTGCCACTGAATGCAACATACTCAGTGATGTTTTTTGTGCTGCCTTATTACTCTTAAAATTCTAGGTGTTAGGAACCCCAGTATGCAGATCTTGGGGTTTAAAATTATTGCTGTTTGGTCATAGGGCTAGAGAGATGTTGGTTTGAACTGTGTACTTAAATATTAGAGAAGTAAGTATTGTTGAAGTAGAGAAGTAGTTTCCAAGCTTTTTCAACTGGTGGCTCCCTTGACCTACTGGGCAATATTGCTCCCCATGAGGGCTATAATTGTGTTGTGTAGGATGGTGGATTTTTCATGAGGGTTCCATGGCTCCCCTGGCTTCTTTCCACATTTCACAGTTTTGGAACCACTGAAGTAGTGAAATGAACAAAATGAAAGTATGAACAGTGAAAATTCTAAATAGTGTACTGTTAGTAAAGTTCCTGCAAAGGCAGGCATTGTGTGTGCTGTAAAAGACATCATTAAAGATAAGAAAAGTAGCATTGATTGGTCCATGTTAGCTGCAGTACATTTTCTCTTTGCCTAAAGTAGCGGTTGGTCATACCTGGGACAAAGTGCTGTGTAATGAAAAAGTGCAAAAGCATCATTTTGGAGTTATTGTACTTGGAATACCATTAGCTTGGACTCACAGTTACCTGTATTGGTCTGCTATGATCTACAGTTGGGGCAATAACCCTTTTTTTAAAGTGCATTTTGACTGGCTAGCTTTGTCAAATACATAGTACTTAAAATATTTACCTGTGACTCTTACCTGTGACTCATCAGCAGTTAAGGTTTCTGTTTGAATGAATGTTTTTCTTTTAAAAGTATTAATGAGGAAAAACATTATATAACTCAAATGTATAACAGAACATAAAATCACTGAAGTTTCCAATGCTGAAGCTGGTATTCAGCTAATCATAGGATAAAACTAATGCTGGGATTCTTATATATAGATGAATGTATGGAACATTTTGCAATACATAATATGGAGTAACTGAAGGATTTATAAAAACTTCCCCAGAACTCCAAGTTAGAAGTGAAACCTATTGCATTATTTTAAAAACCTATTTTTTTAAAAAAATGAAAAAGCAAATATGGAATATCTCAAATATTGGAAGACTTTCCACATAAGGGAAAATTGCATAAAGCTAGAATTTCTTGCCCGCTATTCTTGCTGAGGAAGCTTGTATGCGGTTGTAGTTTACCAAATAATACAGATCCTGACCATATGTCCAGTAGCAATTTTGAGGTTGACTAGTTTTCTCTTCAGATCCTTTTAGGGCACGCCTTAAAAAGGGTAGACATCTGGCAACCCTGGCAAAAGGCAGCAATCCTATACCCACTTACCTGAGAGTAAGCCCCATTGGGCACAATGAAACTTAGTTCTGAGTAGATGAACATAGCATTGGGCTATCCATTTTATAGCATCCTTATGGTCAGGGACTATGCAGGGGTGGCAAAATAAGACCCGTGGGCCAAATGCGCCCCCTTGAAGCAATTTATCTGGCTCCTGTTATAATTGTTCTTCCAGCTTGATATTTGGGCTCTCTCAATTTGAACATACATTTGTACATTTTCTCCTGCCATTGGCATCTAATGAGTTTCTGTGTAAGAACAAAGTGCTCATTTCTGGCCATCATCTGCTTAATGATGTCACTTTCTGCTTAATGATGGCATTTCCCATCCTTAGCAGGCACCATGAATGCCAGCTTTGTCCCATTGTATCAAACGAGTTTGACTTTCCTGGATTAGTCTACAACCTAGTAGTGTACTGTAGAAGCTCTTACTATATATAACTTACTTACACTAGGATAACTTGGTTCAAAATAATGAAAAAGTTTGGCTTTGGGGTTTAACAAGCAGAGACACCTGACATTTTAAACGAAAGGGACCCAGTTGATCTACATTTGCCCCAAATCAGTGTACCCCTGTTCTTTTCAAAGATGTAATTGTTGGAAGTTTCATAGAGCACAGTCTAATGCATGTGTTCAATGAGGCTTACTCCCAGGAAAGCATGTGTAGGATTGCTCTCTTATAAATGTTACCATGAGTATACATGTGTGAACTTTCACTTTGTTTGAAGTGTAGGGTTCTAAGTCTTTCAGAGCTACTTGTCCATCAGTTCATAAGCAGTTGGCAGTCATTCTAACACTTCTCTGACTCTTGGTGCAATTCTGTATACACGTACCTGGGGAAATTATTGAACAAAAGCAAACTTGTTTCTGAGTAAACACGCTTCATGAGAACTTGAAGCTACTTAGTATGCCCAGAATTGCTCTCTTGTTCTGGATGGTAATTTTTTTAAAAAATCTTTTTTTACTAATCACAAGGTAGTGCTTTTGGATCTTCAAAGGGTCATTAAGCCATTTGTGTGCTCATAGTGTAGAAGGATGATGATTACTAAGCAAGTGCCGAATAAAAACTTTCTCATCTGTTCTCAAACTTTCTGAATATCTTAAAGTATAATGAATGCATTTTGCTTTAATGTGATATTTCTGTTATTAATTATGTTTTGCTTACATTTGGTAGTCCAGTTACAACCCAGGGATCACAACAATCACAGCAATCGCAGAAGCATTATGGTATTACCTCACCTATCAGTTTAGCTGCCCCCAAGGAGAGTGACTGCATACTTACTCAGAAACTAATTGAAACCCTGAAACCCTTTGGTGTCTTCGAAGAGGAAGAGGAGCTGCAACGCAGGTGAGCATATCACTTTCCGTTTGAAATTTGCTATTTTGTGGAGAAACAAAAATGCATGCTGGGGTTGTATAGAGCAGCAGGGGTCTCCAAACTTTTCAGTACGAGGGTCACATCCTGTATATTACACATTTTCTTAAGCCAAAAAAAAATCAGATTTGTACATGAAATGTAAATGAATGAATAAGTTTTACTTGAATCTCATATAATCAGCATTATATGAGTTAGAACAAAAGAGAAATGTGACACAAAGAAACAATGCAGTGCTTAAAATGAGAAATGATATTTTAGTGAGTAAAGATATCAAACATTAGCAAATGCTCTGACAAAAAAAAAACCAGGTTGGTGTGGACCCGAGCCATAGTTTGGAGACCCTGGTATAGAGTAATGTTCTAGTAACTGAAAATTGGTAGTTTCAGAAGAGTGGATTAATTCCTAAATTATTTCTTCTAATGGGTAACACGTCATTCATGCAGTAGGAAGATTGTCACCAGTCTTTCTCCTTGCATGGCCTGTTTCTCCTCCCATTTACTCCTGAGAATTGGAAGACCCTCAGAATAGGATGACATGCAGCATGGAGGATTGTGGCAGAAAAGTGGTATGAGATAAAATCCTCCTTCATGAACTGAAGTGCTTTCCATTCAGTGAAGAAATATTTAGGATCCAAGCCCAATATCTCAGTATTTACTATTATTATTATTGATTTTTGCACAGTTAAACGGTAACTACGGGTTTGTTTTATCTAGGCATTGTGCCCTTCTCAAGGATCAGGGAAGCCTGCCCTTTATCATATTTTGGTGTTATCATTGCAAAATGTTAGCTGTTCCCAGTGAAGCTGCTATTTGCAATTGGTTGATAGTAATTTTTGTGGCCTGAATGCTGTTAAGGTGGTCCAAGATGTTCTTGAATTGCACCAAGGGGTGCCAGTCCCCTCTGGAATTACTTGGTCATCTTCTGTCACAACCTTTCAGTTTCTATTTGTGAAAATTTGTTCCACTTCTTTTTCTTCTAGTGTCACTACACCTGGTATTGCTATATCAGATATTTTGACTTGTTTTTCTTTCTTGGCTACAGTTATTCTGGTGTTTTGTGTGATAAATGTTTACTTGTTTGTAGCCATAATATACTTGCATCTTCATTTTCAACAACTTTTTCCATTTTTGAGTTCCTACAATTTTTTTTTTGCTTCAGGTAGCTTTTATTTTTAAGATGTTGCAGTGTACCATTGTTGCTACTTGTCATGGCTTTGTTTACAGTTTGTGCAATCTTTTTACAGCAGCTAATTAGGTGATCAACTGTTCCATCTGTTTCTTTATGAAGATGGCACTTGCTGTTGGTGGTTATTCTATATTCCCCTTTATTGCATTTGTTCCTAATGTTCTTTCTTTTCTTGTGCAGCCATTATTAGACCCTCCATCTCTTTCTTCAAGTTACAGTTTTGAATCATTATTAAAATTATTTTATTAAGAATGTTCATGTACTGCTTTTCAAAAAAAGTTCATAAATGGAACACAGAGAACATCAAATACCTAAATGCCTCCCTGTTCCGAAAGGGCTCGCATTCTAAAACCAAAGGTGCTCACAATCTTAAGACATGTCTTTAATTTTGCACCTGAATTTGAACTTTTGTTCTACACTGCTCCTTGCTGCTCCTGTCTTTTAAAAAAGTCTGTACATGCACACCATCTTCTTCACACCTTCCAGAACAAGCTCTGCAGCTCACCCTACTGTGGTATTTTTTCCCACTGACTCCTCTTTCCAATAGCCTGAGGTGTAGTGGCTTTTTGCTCCTGCCCACCCCAAGCTTTTTGAAAGGGGAGCCAGCAGGAAGGTGGTGGTGTTACTTCAGGGTTGTTTCCAACTCCTCCTTCTATCCCATCTGTTGCAGTGACCTTCCCTTTTGCGCCCCCCCCCATTTTTGAAAGGGATTAGAAAGGGTGATGGGTGGGCAGAGGCAGCTGGCAGGTATCGGGTGTGTTCAAGGCAACTGCTGCCAGTTTACCAATCCTTCCAGCTGCCTGAAGTGGCCATTTTATGAGCTGGCCAACAATGGTTGTTTTTGCATAGTTGGGTACCATGTTTGGCTGGTAATGTCAGCAATCAGAATCATGTTGGACAGGTGACGTCATTATTACTTGGTAGCACTGCCCCTGATATCATGTGATGAATTATAAATTGTTTGGACTTAACAGGTGTGACATGCTTCTGGTGGGAAAGCATGGAGGAGGAAGAGGTGCTTCTTTCAGTGTGCTAAATTTCACAGTGGCTATTGTGAGCTGTAATAGGAGCTTTTCAGAGTTTCTCCGGTGGAATGTTAAGCGCCGTTCACCTGGTGGAAGGGCAGACAGGTGCTAGATCGGGCTCGTGGGCCAGAGTCTGGAGCCTGCTGATCTAATGAATCCAACTCTCTGCTCAGCAAAGGCAACCATAGCATCTCTGAGAGATGGCTGTCCAGTCTCTGGTTAAAAACCTCCCATGGTGGAGAGACCACAGTTGCATCAAGCAGGGCCATTCAAGGTCCAAACTGCTCTTACATTTGGGAGAATTCTTCCTCATCTAGTTAAATCTACTTTCCTATAATTTCAACCCATTGGCAGCCTATTTATTGGATTATTAGGATCAAATGGGATAAATCTGTGTGTGCTACCCTCAACTCCTTAGAGTCAGGGTTGGCTGCGAATTCGACAAGACTAGGTATTTTGGGGCTCGCTTTAACATATTATTTGAAATATTGCACAATACTTGTTGGTTACTATAGAGCAGTGATGGTGAGGCTTTGGGGTTCGCTGTATAAAAAATACCTATCTTGACTCTGCTGGTGTGTCACTTCCCCCTCCAAAAAGAAAGAGAAACAATAAATGAATACGTAATTTCATTTAAAAAATACAGCCCAGTCATTTGTGGGGCTATGCATTATATAAAGAAACCTCAAATCATTACAAAAATGAAACAAGAGGAAAACAAAACTCAGTTATTGTTGGGTGTTGGTGAACTCTGGCCTCTCACCCAAAATCTTATGGCGTGTCACCTTTGACATGCGTGTGATATGATAGGTTCGCCATCACTGATATAGAGGGTTAAGTGCCTTGGTTTTAATTATGTGTATAATCTGCTTTATCAACAGAATTCTAATTTTGGGAAAACTAAATAACTTAGTAAAAGAATGGATACGAGAAATCAGTGAAATTAAGGTATGACTACACACACACTGGATTTTTTTCTTTAGCTGAAATTGAATACTGTAACTGCTGAATCTGATACTTAAGAATTGACACCAAAAAAAGAAAAATGATTTTGTTTGTGATTCTTGGCAAGGGTACAATTGTCTAATATCACGTGTGCGGCTGGCTCAGTCTGAACAAGTGCTTATGTCTTGTGTAGCAGTCTTCTGTTTCTGTAGATAAACTAGCAGAATGCTTCTGGAAATAAAACAGTATCAGTACTTGAATTGTTGAGCAAATTGGTGGGGGGAGCCTGGCCCCTATCTTTTGTGGCTGCCCCTTATCTTCTGTTTTTAGAATTCTACAGGGGTCCTGATTTCACTAAATGAGAAAGGAAGTGGGACATATGGATTTCAATCAGGAAATCTCTAGCCAGGGCCAGCACACTCATAATGCCAGAGTTGAAGGGGCATGGTGAACTGGCAAGGGGTGCCATGCACCTATCAGCCATCCTGCCCAGTCCACTCAGTCACTTCAGTGGGCTCTCTGACGGTCACTCAGGGAACAGAGTGAGTGGGAAGAGGATCAAGTACGGCAGCCCACATCTTTCTCCACTGCCACTGGAAAGAGGAAGAAGGAAAAAACTGCTGCTGCTGCTTGTCCACATCTGCTTAGAAAAAGCAGCCAGGTGTAGGCAAGGAGAGTGAGTTCTGCCAATCCAAGTTCCTTACATGAGCTCTAGTGCTGCTTTTTTCCTCTGAACCCATTCAGAGAGCTCCCAGCATGCTCCATTCTTGTCTGAAACAGAACATGGAAGAAGGAGGCCGAGTGTGGAGGGGTGGGAGATTAGGCCATATCACATGGTGCCTGAGTTTTGACCAGGCTTTCCTCTGTTTTCCCCATAATTTGAGCACTGTGCAGTGTTGTAGATATTTACAGCTCTGTATGTGTTGAATAGCAGACCTCTGTGTTTGCCCAGCAAGTTCTCAAGTATGTTAGCAAAAATAAACAGCTACCTTCATTCCCTTGCAATTCTTCGTTATGTTGTAACTGTATTACAGGTGTGCTCCAGTATCCACTGATTTGATATCCACTGTTTCAGTTATTCACACATACCATGGATACTGGGACACCAATTAAAAAGATAGGGAAACGTTAAAGAAATATCTTTACCTTGTTGCAGCAAAACTACTGATGTTCCCCTATTTTTAAAAAGGTGCCCCCAGTATCCACAGTTTCAGGTATCTGTGGTAGGGTCCAGAACGGACCCCCAGCGGATACTAGGGCATGCCTGTAACCTTATTTGTTTGTATGACCAAAACCAAGGTTGGTCTTGTGTTTTCTTGGTTTTGTGTTTCATTTGCTGTGGCACTATTTGTAAATATTACTGTGTTTGTGTTTGCTCCTTTAGAATCTTCCACAGTCTGTAATAGAAAACGTTGGAGGGAAAATTTTTACATTTGGATCGTATAGATTAGGCGTGCATACAAAAGGTATTATGCTTTATTATATACACATTTTAATATTGTATACATGTGTAAAATGTCTCAGCTGCCTGTGAGAGGGGGAGTTGTGCTAGACGGCCAGCTACTCTTTATATTAGTGAGAGCAAAGAAGCAGATTATCAGCCGGTGGAAGGCAATCATGCGGCGAGAAAGAAGGACTGGACGATAAAAGTGTCATCTGTACGTAGTTGTTCGTGAAAGATTAGAACTTTGTGATTTGTAAGAAACCTTTGCGGTTTAGAAAATGCCTGCCTATGTAAACCGCCTTGAATTAAAGGCAAAGGAGCAATCTGATGACCAAGAAAGGCGGTATATAAATACCTATTATTATTATTATTATTATTATTATTATTATTATTATTATTATTATTATTATGTTTACTATTTGAATATGTAGCACATGATATGAAAAGTAATATAAAAATATCACAACATCCCACTAAAGAACATGACAGCCCATTTCTTAATATTCTCTTGCAAGTGGAATAAATTGCTTGCTGATTGTGAAGACTTCCAAAAAATTTTCTCCAGATTGGGTGAATGGTCAGCCAAACAGCAGATGTAGTTTAATGTCACATAAGTGTAAGGAGATGCACAATGGAGCAAAAATGTCCAGCTTCCCATATATACTGATTGGATCTGCTACGCTGGTGCATGCTGTTGTAAAAGCACTGTAAAGGGTTTTTTGAGAACTCCAGAGGCGGCAGCATCAGCGGGATGGCCTGCACTGGCCCACTGTGAAGTACGCACAGGACTTCAGTTGATTTTTAGAGCAGGATGAAATTTCTCCCAGTTTGCATTATGCTGGAAACAATAATACCCCTTTTTAGTAAGACTTTCTCATCTGAGAATCCTCGTAAGAGCAAAAAATCTTATTTGTTCTGCAATACTTTAGACCAGTGTTATTCAAACTGTGGGTCAAGACCCACTTGGTGGGTCACAACCTGATGTCAGGTGGGTCACGGAAAGCTGGGAGCAGCCATCTTGGAAACTGTAGACTACTCTTGTTATATTCTTTTCGGGAGTGCTAACAGTTTGAATTTTCAAGTGAGGGTTTTTAAAAATTATGTTTTTAGTTCACCGCTTTTACATCATATTTTGTCTTATCTTGCCTAATCTTACTTTCTGTCAGGGATGTTTCATTGTTGTACAATTGCTGCAGTCCAAGAATACCAATTTGCATTTCAGGAGGGTCATTTTATTATGTTACAATCACAGCACCTCCTGCTTGATGATGTCACTCCCTGCCACAACATCACTTCTAGGTTAATGATATCACTTCTGGTGGTTCACGACATGAGTGCCATTCTAAATAGTGGGTCCCGGTCTAAAAAGTTTGAATACCATTGCTTTAGACTGCCAGGAATCGATTAACAGACATGTGGATAGCAAGAATCCTTTATACCTTCTTCTTGGTACTAACATGGCCACTTGTGACTTTATTTTACAGTAACTGACTTAAATTGAGGTTCTTCAATTGTTTAAAATGATCTAATCCTTATGACTAAAACAATCTAACATTTATGGCTCAAATGTAAGTGGTTTGGAATGGCATCCCAACTAAACACTCCTGCTGTTGGATCTCTCTCCTCAAACAGAAGCTTCTGCCATGAGCTGAATACTCTTTCTGTTCATGGAGGTAGCTTATGTTTATGAGGGGACCACCTAGTGGCCAGAAAACTAGTTGGGATGTGATCCTTTGAAATTTGAACGAAAGCTGGGTTGGTTGCCTATGGCAGAGTTTGATATAAAACTTTTTATGCCCATTGAAGAGTTGCGTTTAAATGTGGCAGTAAAAATTGTTTTGCATTATTCTTGAAAATGAATTCTATACTGCAAAGCATTTGTATTAAAAACTAGCCATTGCAGCTGCAAGCTTTTTCTAGTGGTCTTTATGCAGAACTATCAGTGTTTACGTATGCTTGTTTCAGGTGCTGATATTGATGCATTGTGTGTAGCACCAAGACACGTTGACAGAAGTGACTTTTTCACCTCATTTTATGAAAAATTGAAGCTTCAGGAAGAAGTAAAAGACTTACGGGTATGTGGATACTGTTAAATGAGTGCTTTAGCTTGTGAAAGTATATGCCCCAATGATGATACATAGACTGATCATTCTACCTGGGTAAAGAGGCACATTTTAAAGTAGTAGTTCTATTTATATTTGGCAAGCAATGATCACATGTTCATTCCATCAAAGCATTTTCTCCCTACCCCCATTCCCATGGCTAATTGCTAGTTTTTCTCATGTCCTTTTTTAAAGATTTTGGGTCCTTTTAGAACAACTTTGCTCTGAACAACTTTTCTTTGCTGGGCAAACCACTTTGAAAAGTTGTATATTAATAAATACAACTATTGAAAGAAGAGGTATTTCTAGCTATAAAAAGATAAAAGGTTTCCCCACGACCGAACGGTCTAGTCGTGACCGATTGTAGGGGGTGGTGCTCATCTCTGTTTCTAAGCCGAAGAACTGGTGTTCGTCCTGAGAACAAGTTTCTGTGGTCGTGTGGCTGGCATGACTATACGCCAAGGCGCACAGAACACCGTTACCTTCTCATCAAAGTGGTACCTATTTATCTACTCACATTTTTACATGCTTTTGAACTTTTAGGTTGGCAGGGGCTGGGACAAGCATCAGGAGCTCACTCTGTTGCGTGATCTTGAACTGCCAACCTTCCAGTCAGCAAATTCAGCAACAGCGGTTTAACCCGCAGCGCCACCATGTCCCATTTCTAGCTATAGAAAGGCACAAATGCCTTTGGTGTTTTTCTATTCTGAAATTCAGGTTTTCTTGTAATTGTTTTCTGCTGTAAATTCTGATTTGGAAGAGACCAAAAAGCAGTTTCGTCCAGCCTTTTATCTAGTTGAGGTTTGGAAGTAGATATTTCATATTCATTTCAAAACATTTATCTTTTTAGGCTGTTGAAGAGGCATTTGTTCCTGTTATCAAACTCTGTTTCGATGGAATAGAGGTGAGAATAATAGATTTCTTTCCCACCGTTGCATGTTTTTGCTTGTTATCCAACCTTGAGATGTAGCATAAGCTTGTAGTACCTGTTGTCATAAGCTTCCATTTCTGGCAACTCGCACAGAAGCATGTGAGGTATTTTTGTGAACATGTACTTCATCTGGGAGTTTCATGCTGCCTTTACAATTGCACTAGTGTGGTAGCTCAAAAATATAACTGCCATTATGTATAATTTCCATAATATTTCCATACTTATATAATGTATATATAAATACTATGTAACACCTGCATATATAGTATTTAAAATAGAGATATACAAGCATGCTTCAGGTGCCTAAAGTAGCCCATTGCAGGTGTTTATGGCCCCAAGATAGTTATGTGCAGTGCAATTGGCAAGGGTGATCTGCCTGTAATGATACTGTCACATAGTGTAGAGATTATGATCCACAAAAGACCCAAGGGACCCCTTCTCCTTGACAGGGGTCAGGTATACAGAGGCACCACAAGAAGGAGCGTGAATACTAGGGTGAAAGATAATCGCAGGCAGTGTTGGTTGCTGCAGGTTGGCAGATCAGCTGTGGCTGAAACGTGGCAAAGATAAGCCATAGGATGGATTTCCAGCATGCACAAATATTGTCTAGGACTACCTAGAACCACAAATTTATAGGGCAGTGATAGACAAAAACACTGTAAAAATATGAACAGAAAGGAGGAGACTTTGAGCATCAGCAGTGATTGGTTACCAGCCCTTTGAAATGCTAGGATCTAGGAATTTGGAACAGGAAAAGAACTTGGTTGCGAAAAGAGTGCATAGTCCTTTAAGGAACACACAGTAAACAAGTAAAAGATCAGTGTACAGTTACTCTGGGATGAGGAGGACCATCTGTGGTTCTCACCTCTAGTCCTTTGAAAATGACCACATAGGACTTGGGTGAAATGTTAGAAAATGAAATCCTTCATAGACCGTTTAGTTGTCATCAAGCCCAAACAGTTCTTACTGCACCACTAGTGTAGAGATTGTTAGAGATTTAAATACCCTCTTACAGTTGCTCCAATAGATTGTTTAATAACAGCAATCACCAGTTCTGATTTTCCCAGATTGTTGGCAGTGTGTTCATTAATATGATGCACATTTCTGTAACTCTGAGTTTTCTGCTTTGCCAAAAAGAGTGGAGCATATATGGGTCATGTGTACAAGAGAACCATCTGTATGTAGGATTAACTTGGCGAATTAATGCTTTATTGTATCCTTGCTACTGCAAAATTTGAAGTTGCTTTCAGATTTTTCTCAGATTTTTCAGTTAAGAAACAAAAGGATCCTTATAGCAAGAAGTGGATGAATAGCTTCTTCTTATAGCAAGAAGACAGGAATGATGAGGTTACTGGTCAACTACAATTGAGATGATCTGCCCGTTTTTGTTTTTAAGGAAAGCAAAGCAGAAAGGGAGAAGAAAGTGCTATTAGGGACAGTACTTATTGGGGTTCCAAGTCCTAATCTCCCATACTGTTGTCAGAGGCTATCTAGGCAGACATTTTTGCAATTGGGGACTATGCCCTTTCCCATTGCATTAAATTTGTGCTCGACAAGGCAGGTGTACTCAAAGCTATGTTCTGTGTGACTACTGTGACCACCAACCTATGAGAGACAGCATCTTATTCAGACACAACAAAATTTGGGCATAGGGGTTCCCAGTCAAGTCAGCCAACATTTATCCCTTCATCCTAGGATTTTGTGACAGCCCAACTGTTCAGATTCCAAACTGGCTGAGGTAACTAAAAAAACACAGCGCTGGAATTGCCTGAAAAAGTGTGTGTGTTGTAGTGGCGTTAGTAGACCTAATGACTTCAGTAAGTTGGTGAAGTGAGAGAACTTACTTGCTTTATTCATTCTTTCCTTATTTCAGATTGATATCTTGTTTGCCCGACTAGCGCTGCAGACTATTCCTGAAGACCTAGACCTTCGTGATGATAGTCTACTAAAAAATTTAGACATAAGATGCATACGAAGTCTTAATGGTGTGTGTATATGGTGAATTGAATGGAATATCTGTATTCAAGGAGAGCTTTTTGAAACTATGAAACTGACTTCGACCTTAACTTCCAAGCACAGAGTTCTGCTCATGGAATTTAGTTTACCTGTTTCTCCCTTTCCCCTGCACCTCCCCAAAATCTGGATCTGTGAATTGGAGAAACCTCTGAAAAATAGCAACACATAGTATTGGGGGGGGGGGGTTGCACTGCCAAAAAAGTCCCCATTTGTGCACAAGTGAAAATGCCTTCTGGCTCATAGACTTAGAATTGGAACCAGTACATTCTAGAATGTCACAATAGTCATTTTATTACAAATCGATTTTCAAAAACATTGCGTTTTTTTTGTTAAATGGGTACTTTTTCTTTATTATTTTTTACTGACTGTTTTACAGACTGTTGTAAGAAATTTTTAGTTTTACATATTGACTTGTGTTTAATGAGCCACCACTTTTTGAGGGGGAGCCTCTTTGCCCAGTTAGCAGAGATTATATTTGCATCCCTTAATACAATTTGAGACAAGCATGTAACGAGGAAGAACATGCAACTCTTGCTTGCCTATAGACTAGATTCATACAACTTGCTGAACCATGATTGATCTATGATACAGTGTTTACTTTTGTGAGACTTACAGCCTAATCCTAACCAACCTTCCAGCACCAATGCAGCCCTGAGGTAAGGGAATAAATGTTCCCTGACCTTGAGGCCTACTTGATACTCTCCCCCACTCTGGCAGGATTAGTGCATACCCTATTGGCATGGTTTCTCTGACACTGGAAAGTTAGGATTGGGCTGTCTTGTCTTTCTTCATGCCTTTCTGTGGCAAGGAAAGAAAATGTGCAATGTCCATTTATAGTTTAAAACTGTGTTTTATTGTTTCATACGAATTTGGCATGTTCTAACCACAGTTTGTGAACAAGCAATTAGACTAGAATTTTTATATTAGTGATTGGGGAAAGGCTCTTGAGTTGTATTAGAAAATTCTTCTATTCGTTTTTTGGAATTGGGTGCTGCATACTTATTTCATCTAATGTTTTTTGAACCATTGGACTTTAATTGAGAGAAACCTGTTGAAAGAAATGTTAAAATCTTGAGTAGTGGCTTTTTTTTTTGCTTTCTAGGTTGCAGGGTAACCGATGAAATACTCCATTTAGTACCAAACATTGACAATTTCAGGTTAACGCTGAGAGCTATCAAACTGTGGGCCAAACGTAAGTTAAATATTTGCAAAACTGATTTCTTTAAACATTTATCTGTTGAATGAAAATGACTAAATTGTTGGTTTTTTCCCCCTTCTACAACAGGGCACAACATCTATTCCAATATACTAGGTTTCCTTGGTGGAGTTTCCTGGGCTATGCTAGTAGCAAGAACTTGCCAGCTTTATCCAAATGCAATAGCATCAACTCTTGTACATAAATTTTTCTTGGTATTTTCTAAATGGTATGTCTCTTTAGATTACACTAAAATAAAATCTATTATAGACCCTGAATTTTAGTGTTCTTTGTATGGCATTCCTTCAGATGGTGTCAGGCTAAGAGGGGCATTCCAAGGCGTACCAAGTCCTCTTGAAGAATTGCAAGACACTGACTGGGATGGGCAACTGTTAAGCCTTATTTCATAGCCATCAATACAAAGTGTCCAATTATACTATGTGCATTACAGAAATTTGAATGATAACCTGTGATGCTTCCTGGAGCTGGAGCCTTTCTTGACTTGGTGCTGCGTTCACTTTAATATTCCTTTAACTCGGCAGAGAGCCACAGAAGTGACAGCATACATACCTAGTCTGGGTGGCTTGTTGTAATAGAGTGGAGGGCGGGGGAGGCTGTATCAGTTGCCCTACCTATGCATGATTAGTGCACCACAGAGTACCACAAGTAGTGAGGTTCAGCACACCCTCTTGTACAGAGATGAGTTTTAAATTTAAAATGTAGAGTTAATTGTACCAAACGCATTGGCTGCCTTTCTCCATCCTCTGAATCCGAATCCAGAAGCTTTGAAGATTTAATTTTTGCCATATTAGTTTTGCTGAATTGGATTGACAACACCACCTCTGAATTAAAGCCTTCAAATCTACTTCATAGGCCATTCTCGTTGTGTCTTGATTTTCTCTAGGCAAGTGTACCTCTCTGGTTTTGATTTATCTAGGAAAAGTGGAATTCTGCCCATTGGAGTTATATTGATCAGATAACTAGCTTTAAAGTAGCTCATTACACACATGCACCATTGGTTTATGTGAGGGTTCTGTAAATAACTGACAAATTTGCGCCACGTAATTCTAAGGCACTTAATAAATGGATAGTGTGGTATGTGAAGCATATCTTGAGGTAGTACTTCAAATTTGCAATTAAAACAAGCTTCTATGCCAAAAAAAATTAGTAGTCAGAGAGCTAGAAGTATTGTAATTAGGTAACTGAAAAATGTAAAATTTTCTTAGGAACCTTGGGACCAGTTTACACATTACACCAGCTTCTCAGAGAGAAAACCATGGGGATGTATAGCGTATGGATTTGCCAAATATTATGGAATGTCCTCACCAGAACATTCCGTGCTGGTGGCAACTCTTGCCCACCCTTGGCTTGAATGATAGGACGGGTTGCCAATTTAAAACATTCTCCATAAACGGTGGTTACATAATACCCCTAAAGAAGCTCTCACTGAAGATGTGACTCAGGTACTTAACAGTGATTTTTTAAAGAACAGTAAAACTTTTGCTGATTAAGTGATATGAAAACTGGTTTTAACTGGAGAAAACCAAAGTAGGTTAGTTCCCCTCTTTGAAAAGGAGCTTCATCTGATGCTGCATCTGGTGTATAAAATGAAGGCTCACATTAAAACATGCTTGCTTGCTTGTTATAAGTGCTTTTCTTACTCAGTGCTACAATCTCTCTAAACAGGGAATGGCCAAATCCAGTGCTATTGAAACAGCCAGAAGAATGCAATCTTAATTTGCCTGTATGGGACCCAAGGGTTAGTGTATTATTTTTTCCCCTATAAGTTCACACTTTAAAGTAAAAACAATGGTTTATGCCCCGGAGAATCTTTGTTCCAGATAATGATTACTATTATGGCACGTCTAATTTAGAATGTGACTTAATTTTATATTTGAAGGCAGTTACAAATATATAGAGCATGCCCAACTCCTGAAATGTCCAGTCTTAAAATGTGGCGATGCTTTAGCTTATTTAGGTTGTACCAATTCTGTCACAAAGTGATGTTTTTAAGGCCATGTGTTAATGATCATTAGTGCAACTGGAAGTTGGGTCAATGCTATACATTGCACTTAGGACACACATTCCTATTAAGGAAGTTGGCCAAACAAAGGAGAGTAGCTTTTTGCCACTGTTGATGATGAGTAAGGTCATCTTACTTGTATCTAACTCCTTTAGAAAGTGTAGAGTGACTTCCATGGGACTCTCGGTGACTTCCCCTCCAGCATTAAATCCACATCTCAGGCTTGATCAGTGCTATAGAATTGGGTACTCTTGGACAGTTCATTGGGATCATGCAAGACTTACGCAGGAGGTTTTTTTTTAAAGAAAAAATAGGATACTTTTTTTCCTATTACATCTGACTATCTCAGTTGAATTCTGGGCTTGTTGAAACCCAGCTGGGCATAAGTGGTGACTACAGAACACTTGGAATAATCGGAGCCTGTTGGCCGACACAAGCAAAGCTGGTGTATGTGAAGACTTGTACAGATTCTGTTTTCAGTAAATAGTTTAATAAAAGCCCACATCAAAAATGTCATGATTGTTTTACCCTTCTTTTTGCCTTGTTATCCTTTGGCATTTGAACAATATGTAATATAAGCCCTCTGTACTCTAGTAGCTAAACAAAATCGTGTAAGGCAAATGCAGGGTCTCAGCCTTAAAAACTGCTACTTTAATAGTATTGATATGCATCTGCACCTTTTCCTTTTCTCCCTTCCTTCATCAAACATACTGTTTTAAATAAAGGATATGTTTAACACATTTGATCCTGTTGGGTGCGTAGTCTTTTTTTTTGAATTGGCCTTTTCTTGGCAATTATGTTATGGGAATAAATCGCACCACATATTTCATGGGGGCTCCCAATAGCAATTTTCCTGATAATGACGTTCCTCCAGATATTAGTGAGGTTTATTGCTCCAGTTGCATGATCATAGGCAGGCTAGTTTTTAGTACAATAAAAAAAAAAAAACCAGGTAATTGGGGTTTTATAAAAGCAGAGGAAGCTCACTCTGGTGCTCTTGGTGTATTTGAAATAGGTTGAAATAGGTTGCCTCATAGACACTGCCACTAGGTTTGTTTAAACAAATATTTCATGATTTAAACTGTTTACACAATTATGAAATCTTATCTATATAAAATTCATATGCTACGTTAGGCTATTTTCAGTGGGCAGATCCAAATTTGTTATCTTGAATGTGATTGAAGAAAACTGATTGGCTGTTGTTATGTATAGGTAAATCCCAGTGATAGGTACCATCTTATGCCTATAATTACACCAGCATACCCCCAGCAGAATTCTACCTACAATGTGTCCGTTTCTACACGTATGGTCATGGTTGAAGAATTTAAGCAAGGTAAGTAATTCTGAGCATCTGTTCCTAAAAGAATGAAAATGATCTGCCCTAGATAAGTTCCATAGGCTAATAATATAGATCCAAGCACTCTGCTTAATACTTTGAAGTATATGGTTTTCCTAAATTTATGTTGGACAAGGAAGACATTTACTTAGAAAGCAGCAATCCTACTTACCCAGCTTTGATTTACCGGATTATTTCAGTTTAGTATTCTTGCTGATAGTTGTTAGAGTTTCAAATAAGGCTCAAGTTTTTAGTCCTAGCTTTTCCAGTTAAAAGATCGTTTGTAGTAAGGCAGGAAAAAATTCTTGTGTCTGAAGTTTGGGGAGCTGCTGCCAGTCACTATAGATTATCTTGGGCTAAATAGATAAATGCTTTGAACAGTGTCATGTGTTAGTAATCCAAGGAAGTTAACTAGTTAGTCTTTACTAATACAGATTTCTGCTAATACATCATTAACAAGCTTACACCATGAGTATACTGTTGTTTTCCCCCCTCCCCGAAAAAACCCTGCTTAAAGCAGGCATTGGCTACATAGGTAGCTGTAATGTTTCTGCTTACTTGACTGTATATCTTTATGAACTGCGGAGGACTATTGCTGTGAGATTACCCCGTATATTTTGTAATCTGTTGGGTTGGAAAGATGCTTTGAAAAGGCTGAAATGTGTTTTTATAATTCAGGTCTTGCTATCACAGATGAAATTTTGCTGAGTAAGGCAGAGTGGTCCAAACTTTTTGAAGCTCCAAACTTCTTTCAAAAGTACAAGTATGTATATTACAGCATGAAAGATGTTTTATAAGTATACCTTAATCTTTAACATTTTCACATTTCTTTTAACTCAAACCAGATAATTCAATTAGTTGTAGTGTACAGTCAAGTAATAGCTTCATATCCACCACCATATTGAGCAAGTCTTACCAAAGGGTGATGGAACACTTCAGTTATATAGGAGATGAGTTGCCGTTTCTCTAAAGCATTCTACATAGTCTCTCTTCTAGTATAGGTGAACTATTGAGACTTACCAAACATTCAGTTGATACTTCAGATATTGGCATAATGGAAAAGCTTGTTACACGTGCCTAATATTTGCTAAAAATTGTAGCATCGTACATTATTGGAAGGTCTTTTCTAAAGAGTCCTCTCCTCATGAGGTGGCCAAAGTAGTTGAGCTTCAGCTTCAGGATTTGTCCTTCCAGGGAGCAATCAGGCTTGACTTCCTGGAGGATTGACCGATTGGATCTCCTTGCAGTCCAGGGGACTCTCAAGAGTCATCTCCAACACCATAATTCAAAAGCATCTATTCTTCGGCGCTCTGCCTTTCGTATGGTCCAGCTCTCACATCCATATATTGCTACTGGGAAAACCATAGCTTTGACTATGCGAACCTTTGTTGGCAGGGTGATGTCTCAGCTTTTTATTAAGTTGTCTAGGTTCGCCATAGCTTTTCTCCCAAGAAGTAAACGTCTTTTAATTTCATGGCTGCAGTCACCATCTGCGGTGATCTTGGAGCCCAGGAAGATAAAGTCTGTCACTGCTTCCATTTCTTCCCCTTCTATTTGCCAGGAAGTGATGGGAGTGGTGGCCATGATCTAAGTTTTTTTAATGCTGAGCTTCAAGCCCATTTTTGCACTTTCCTCTTTCACCCTCATTAGAAGGTTCTTTAGGTCTTCCTCACTTTCTCCCATTAGAGTGGTGTCGTCTGCATATCTGAGGTAGCTGATATTTCTCCCAGCAATCTTGGACGATGATGCCTAACTGTACTTTAATGCTTCATAAAAGAGTCCCGGATCACGTGTGTCCCCTTTGTGTGTAGGAGGAGAGTGAGTTTCTGCTTTTAGAACATGTGAACATTATGTATTACTGTGGGGGACTGGGGAACTAGTTTATTGAAACAAACCAAAAGGCCAAGTTGTGTTCTGAGCCAGACTGAAACCAAATCTGCCTTACTTTTCAGAAATATTGGCTTGGGCTTGGATCCAAGGTTGGCTTGCTGATTGTGGTGTTGTGCAAGCTAACTCCATCTAGCTAGATGTGCACACATCTTGCACAGAGTTTGCTTTTTGAACAAAATGCACAGAGATACTGTGCAAAAACACACAGGGCCTTGGATCTCAGTCAGTATTGTTTAATAAAAGCATTACAGCAGTACAGTTCTGTGCATATCTGCTCCAAGATCAACCCCACTGAGTTTAACGAGACTCTCATATTAGTGTGGGTAGAACTTCATTCTAAGACAACTATGATGTGGATAGCTACAAGACTATCCAGCAGCTTAAAAAAACCTTAACCAACCTATTTAAGATATGCGGGTATTTAAAAGTAGAGAACATCATTTCCCTATACCCAATCATGCTGTCTTATGTTACCATATTCTGTAGTAACCTACTGGTTAGCCCCAACCTTGATTAAAAAGTTTAGTTCATTTAGTCATTTTTGAAGAGAATTGCCACAAAGTGAAATATCATGAAAAGGCCTTGATTATGCACTTTATAATTTAACAAGTGCATAACATAATTTAACAGGTGCATCAACAAGACCAGTTTATCATTCTACTATTGAAGGACAGAAGAATGATCCACAAGACAGTCATGTCTCTTCATTTATATTGGGAATGCATATGGACAGTGCCAAATATCTGTAGTGTGTTCCTTCTCATTTTATTTAATTAAAACATTGAGTAAACCCGGGTGAATTGGGATGTTTTTCAAACATTGAGTAAACAAGGGTAAATTGGGTTATTTTTTTTAAACATAACATTTACTATACAATGCAGTTCGTAAATTTTAGTTTTCAAGAACGAGGTTACAGGTTTTGAGGATTTTTCTAGAGAAAGTTTAGAAAATTGCTTTTCAAGTCTTTCTCATTCTAACATTTCTACCAGACTATCATGAAGGGTAGAACTGTGCATCACTTGGTTCGTTAATTCCAGTTTAAGCCCTACCTGGAGCTGAAGGAATTGAAGTGTTGGTCAAGATTGTAAGCTACAAAGACTTGACTTGTTCTTCCCTCAGTTACAGTAAGAAGACTGGTGATCTGCTCTGCGAGTAGTACTAGTCTTATTGATCAATTGTTGATTGTTTATTAGTTTAGGCAACTAGAACTCATAAGAGTATATGTCCTATGAGAATCATTCCTAGGTTGGTTATGCGCATAGGGGCTTTCGAAGATCACTTGAATATTGATTGTAATTTAGCTAGAATAAATGTTAATCTTCTCTTTAAATTTATTATTTACTTCATTTACCATTAAAACATATGGTTAGTACCGTGCTTCCCAAACACTTGAGCACCTGGACTCACTTTAAAAATGACAATCTGTCACAACAAAAAAGATCAAGAAAGAAATTTTAATAAGGGTCCTGTGTTCCTGAGGCTGCTAGAGACCTTACATATAGTATGTGTAGACATTTGCTTGACCCTAGAAATGAAGAACTGTTCCCCCAAACCTTTAGTCATTCCAGGGTACCCAGAAGGATGAGTGAGAGCAAGTTGTGCAGTTAGGGACTCCCAAGGTAGATAAAATATTGAAACTGGGTTCACACGTGATCCAGTTACTAGAAAAAAAATGCCAATTACTAGAGAAAATTGGAAAATGTGACATTTTAATTTGGGGTTACGAAAATCACCTAATACCATAGGTTGGCATTCCGGCTAACAATTTTCTACTGCAAACCAAGGGTGCTTGCAAAGTAGTTCTTTAAATATTTCAAAAAAAATTCGCTACCTACCAAATATCAACTTGCAACCTGCTGAGTTCTGACCCACAGTTTTGGGAAACCCTGGATTAGTGTATTCAAGTTCAGGTCAAAAATATGCAGTGACTTTATTTTAAAAAGCAAGTTAGCATATAATATTGTGTGTTTTTCTTCAAAGGCACTATATTGTACTTCTAGCCAGCGCACCAACAGAAAAGCAGCGGCTAGAATGGTGAGTATCTGAAAGCTTATTTTTTAAAAAATTCCATTAAGATTTCTTTTGGATGAAAGCCGCCCTTTATTTTGAGATAAAAAAACAAATTGTCAGTATACAGTTGTGCATCTACAAATATACATTGTCTTGGCATCTGGGGGGTTCTGTTCCCAGAACCCCTGTGGATCATGAAATGCTCACGTCAGGGCACACCAGGCCTCCAAATGCGACCGGTGCTTTAGTGCAAATGCAAATGTTCTTTAGTAGCTTCCGAGTGGTGTCCTGAGGCTAGGAGTGGTCGTGCATGGCCTCCCAAGTCCTCAAAATGCCTTTAAAATGTTACTTCCAGTTTTTCTCAAAAAACTGAAAGTGATGTTCTAAAACCTTTAGAAGGCATTCTGAGGCCCGGGGAGCACAGCTCTGGTTCTTTTTGGAGGGTATTAGTCTGGCCACCACTGCCGGTTCAGAACCCACCTTTGGTTAAAATCACAGGTCCCAAATCCATGGATTTGGAGGCGAGACCTGTACCCAAATTATAATGAAAACATTGAGAAACGAAATGAAGAATGGACGGCAGTCATCTATTAAAGTTAGCTCTTGGGTCAGCAACTTGAAAAATCAGCTTTCCAGTTTTTTTCCTTCTTAGTTACTCCTATTCTCTGTTCTTTCCAGATTATTTCATCTGGAAAGAATTGGGAGAAGTTATTGCATTGGGTTGGTGTGGTATTCACAACAATAGCAGCCTGAGCTACAAGTTGAGACTTCCCTGGTTTAAATTTCACCTCTACTATAAACTTGTTAGGTTGTTTTAGACACACCATTCCCTCTCAGTCCCCCAGCTGCAATATTATATACAGACAATCTTAGCTTTCACCATTCAGGATTATTTTAGGGATTACAGCAAAATCTGTGTTACCTCTAAATTATTGCCTTTTGAACATGTAGTTTGGCAATGACAGTGCTACAAATCTTTTACTATAGAGCTAATCATTGTTTACATTACTGTGAAACTAGTTACTGGATTACATGCAGTTACCCTAGAGAAACATGGCCTTCGGAAACACAACTAGTAAAGCATTTTTAACAAACCCAGAGAATCCATCCATTTAATAAGTTGTTGAATTCAAGTTCCCTGGATGCCTATTTCAGCATGTTGTCAAAAACTGACCTTAGCACATGTTTCTGAAATGATAAATCAACCATAACAAAGAAGCTTAAACAGCCTGTTGCAAACGCTGTGCTTCTGATTGCCACAAATGCTCTCTTATCTACTGGGCTTCTGTTCCAGGAACCCTTGTGGATAACAGATTTCATGGATATTCAAACATGGAATTCAGGGCCCACCTCTGCCCTCCAGAGGGATTTCTGAGGCCTGTAGAGGCTGCGCATGACCACCTGTGGCCTCTGTGGGCCTTAGAATGGCCATTTAGGCCCAAAAGGTCACATTTTAATGGCGTCATAAGGCATTCTGAGGCCTGAGGAAGCCCCACAGATAATGCGGGCCCATTTGTATTTGTTAATAAGGAACTGTCAAATTCTCAAGTATTGGAAGTAAGAGGATTTCTGGATATATACTGAAGACTCTTATTATAAGCTGACTTGGGTGCCCTAATACAGGGCAGAAAGGCGGGGTATACATTCATTAAATAATAAATATCACATGATCATGATGATTGTTCCATCTTATCCCCCATGCTGTTTAACATCTACATGAAACAGCTGGGAGAGGTCATCCGGGGGTTTGGAGTGGGGTGCCATCTTCTGATGACACCCAACTTTATCTCTCCTTTCCCCCTGATTCTGAGGAGGCGGTTGAGGTTCTGGATCGCTGTCTGGAGGCCCTTGGGGGCTGGATGCGGGCAAACAAGCTGAAATTAAATCCGGATAAGACAGAGGTGCTTTTGGTTCGGAAATCCACGGCTCGGGTATTGGACTATCGTCCTGCTCTGAATGGGGTTGCACTTCCTCTGAAGGAGCAGGTTCACAGCTTGGGGGTTCTCCTGGATCCACAGCTACACCTGGAGTCCCAGGTGGCGGCGGTGGCCAGGGGAGCCTTTGCTCAGCTTCGGCTGATTCGCCAGCTGTGGCCGTACCTGAGCTGTGCGGACCTGGCTACAGTGACCCATGCCCTAGTGACATCTGGATTAGATTATGGATTGGATAATTGCAATGCGCTCTACGTGGGGCTGCCTTTGAAGATGGTCCGGAAATTACAACTAGTACAGAATGCAGCGGCTCGGGTGGTTACTGGGGCACGTCGGTTTGACTCTGTCGAGCCATTGCTTCGGCGACTACACTGGCTGCCGGTTCTGTTCCGGGCCCAATTCAAGGTGCTGGTTTTGACTTTTAAAGCCCTTTACGGCTCGGGTCCAGGGTATTTGAGGGACCGCCTCCTTCCATATAATCCTACCCGTACTCTTAGATCATCTGGAGGGGCCCTTTTGACTGTGCCGCCACCAGAAGTGAGAGGGGCAGCGGCCAGGAAGAGGGCCTTCTCGGTGGTGGCCCCCCCAACTTTAGAATACCCTCCCCTTAGAACTGAGAACTGCTCCCTCCTTGTTAACATTTCGGCGGGGGCTGAAGACCTTTTTATTTCAAAAAGCTTTTAATTGTTGACAGGCTGGCTGGCTGGTGTGTTATATTTTATATCTTATGATCCACAGGGCTTGTTTTTAAATTCTATTGTTTTGTTTTAACTTTGTTTTTATTATATTGTTTTAATGTTTTTATATTGTTTTTTAATGTTAAATTTTATATTTCCTTGTAATGCCGCCTTGGGTGCCTTCGGGCATAAAGGCGGGATAAAAATCTAATAAATAATAATAATTGTGGGTGATGCTTAGTCTATCTCTTTAAGTATGTTACATGAAGCACTCTGAGAATTCCACCAACTTCAGCATTCTCCAAACCTGTTACATACATACATCACATGTATGTAGATCAGGACTGTTCTGCTGAGCCAAGGTATAAGCTGAAATGTTAAACCAAAATGGAAGCTGAAGTGTATTAAAATGTTCTGTTCAACTGCTTATTTAGACAAAACTAGTGTTAGACAGGATTCTTCAAGGATTCGGAGTACACTTGTCTGCATTTCGTTTAGTTGCATTTTTTTTCCATTGAATTACACTCGTACCCATGTACTTTTGGTGGCTTTAGTCAATTTATCTAGAAGAAGTGATTTAAATATTCTTATGCTGCACCCTTTGTGTAAGCATGTGTGCAATGTTTGCATGCACATATTTAGTATGTTTCTAACTCTGGTTGATTGGAACAGCTTTTTCTCAAGTAGGACGTTGGTAGCTTCTGCTTGGCTTCAGCATGATCATTTTTTCATTCAGGGTTGGCTTAGTGGAATCAAAAATCCGCATTTTGGTTGGAAGTTTGGAGAAGAATGAATTCATTACACTGGCACATGTAAATCCTCAATCATTCCCAGCACCCAAGGAAAATCCTGACAAGTAAGGCATTCTTTCAACCTCTTGCTGTTAATGGGACTGTGGGAAAGAAGTATTACTCAAAGCAGAGGTGGGAGGGAAACACATCTTTTTTTCCCCCTTTTGGAAGTGATGTCAGAAAGATACAATTATAAAAACTGCTAAAACATCTAAGATGCCATTTGGAGATGCCATTTGAAAAAGGTATTTAATCACCCCCCCCATCTACACTAATTTCTATAAGAGCAATTAAAAAAATAATCAGTTGGAAGATTGATGCATAGTGGCAGTCTAAAATTGAAAAAGTGAAATACAATGAAATAATTTTTTGTATTGGGCTTCTGAAATGAGATCCTACTCAGTGAATGGAATAACACTGAAATTTGCCTATTGAAGTGGCTGTGGAGCATCTGTGAAGCATTCTGAGTACTTCTGACTGTTGCTTTCTCCTAACTGGCTATAGAGTTTTCCGAGCATGCTCAGAAGCTGCCAAGGACAATGCATGAAGCCCTATGGAAAGTGAAACTGAGTTGCACTGCATTTAGTCATGAGAAGGCGACTGTGCCTCAGTCCAGTCTGAAGGGTTGGTCTAGAGGAATGCAGTGCTGCAATCTTAGAACTTCTTGCTGTTAATGGGACTGTGGGAAAGCAGTAATTGTTCCAATCTAATGAATGCAGGCTGCAAAACACACACACACACACACACACACACACACACACACACAGGCCCTGTCCTCCAAGCTAACAAATGTGTTGAACCTTATGGCTCATTGCCTATGGCTATGTCTGTTAACTGCAGGCATAAAACACATATATGCTACCTATATGACAGTGATTACAGTTGATAAAAATGCTTTAAAACTGATTCAAATGTTAATTTGGAATAAAAACACGCCACTTTCAGCCCTTTTTTAGGATAATGCAAAAATCCACCAAAAAACGCCGCTTTGGACTGCCTCTCCTGATACAGTAATAGGTACCGAGACCCACGGAGTGCTGGTCTTTGTATTGGACCCTCCCACACTTTTGAATTTGAAAATGAATGGTCCAGTTTAATCTACAATCCGTCCTCTTTATCTGAGGATTTGGGACCCACAAATTGGACTGTTGCAATCTGTGTGGTAGATTAGAGTGCTAGACAATCCCAACTGAAAACTGAGCCGTGGCTTAAATTACAATTGCTGCTATTGTTACTCATGTGCTGGCCCCACTCAGCGTAGTTTGTCCAGCCATTCAGAACTATATCATCCATTTGTCTGTTACTGATAACTGTTTCCTTCCAAGCTAAGTTGTTTATAAATGAGGAAGCAATTCTTAAACCTGCAAAGTGTATACCATGATTTCCAAATAACCTTTTATACCTGAGAATCAAGGATGATCAAAAGAGCCAAATGCCGTTCTAAGACATTTTGGCTCTGGCAGATGACTTGTAACCAAAGGAATTGTACAATTTGATGCACCTGATGAAGAAGCTATGAAGGTTTCAAAATAATCACATCGATTTGAAGAAAAATTGTCATTGCCTAAGATATTATAAGTTATGAAATCAAGTCTGTTCCCCGTTTATAAAATGCATTCTGCTGTATGAAACTCTAGGATCTCTAAATACACAATCTGCACTATTAGAGTTCCAGGTCGCTTGTTTGGATCTCAAACTATCCAAGAGTTTGTGGCTCTGTGGCAGTTTTTGTACCAGTCACTGTAGGTGTAAATATTAGCTGAAAAAGGCCACTTACCTAAAGTTTTATTTTAGAATAGCTATTCCTGCAGTTATGTGATAGATATTGTTGTTTTTGTTTTGCAGGGAGGAGTTTCGTACAATGTGGGTGATTGGGTTAGTGTTTAAGAAAACTGAGAACTCTGAAAATCTCAGTGTTGATCTTACATACGACATTCAGTCTTTTACTGACACTGGTAAGTTTTGCTTATATGAGTGCTTCTCAGATTGCTGGCTAGATAATAAGCTTTTGCCTAGAACAATCATGCAGGTCCTTAATGAAATAACAGGGAAGCATTAGCATATTTGCCTTAGCAGTAATTGTCAACAAGCTTTCAAATATTTGCAGATCATAGGATCGAATTGTCATTTTCCAGGTATGGCAGAGTAGCTGTCCCACCGTTGTTGTCTGCATTCTGTCTGGAGCTTAACATGCAGAATATTCATTTTGCAATACAAAAGCTTATAAATCCTTTGCTCAAGGTATTAACATTCGAGGGCAGAAAAAGGAGAATATTCAGAACTCTGACGCTGCAAATGTTGTAATGACTTTGGAAGTAGCAGTGGAGAATTGCAAAGCTATATAAAGAATAATAACTGGGCAGCATGGTGAGAAAATGATGCGTATATTTGGAACAACAAAAATTCAGCCCTCCCTTAGAAGATCAAATTTCTGTGGTGGTGCTAAGGCAGTGCACAACTTCCCTTTCTTGTCCAAGTCTTACCTCTGTTTAGACTCATTATCTGAACATTCATAGTACCATCTTTAGTATTGTATTGGCTTCTGGGAAAAAGGTGTGCATTAATTGGCTTCTGTGATGGAAATAGCTGAAATTATTTGATGAGAACGGCAAACTAAATAGCCTTAACATAATAGAACACTTGGCTTTTGTATCACTAGTTACTGCCACCTCCCATAATATGCAAAAATGGTGAGATCCAAAGAGGTTTTGAAGCTTTCAGTTGCAGCCCCTTGAACCTAGTGGAGTGATGTTCTGGAGAGTCCCCAACATTTGGGGCAGCTCCTCTGACGGCCCAAGTGGGCTGCTAGCATAATAGTGTTGGTGGGGGCTTTCTAAAGGGAAGCAGATGCTGCTTGTTATAAGCATGGAGAGGCTGGGTGTTGCCGCCACTCTGTGCGTGTACTTCCACTGTGATATTCTGGGGGTTGGGGTGAGCAAATATATGGGGGCAGTTATATTGCTGGTAGCAAGTTCTTAAAAAAAAAAAAGACAAGAAGATGGAAAGACATCATAAGGTTTTTCTTTCTAGTTGCGTACAGCTCCTTCATAATTGCCACTGCTGAGATTCCTGCTGTCGTACATGGGCGTCAAGGGGTCGTACATGGGTTTTAGTTGCTCCTAAATGTGATGTGGAAGTCAGTCTGTCCAGATCTATCTTCAGCTTGCCTGGGGTTAAGAGCAAGTCTTTCTGCCACCTTGAAGCTGTCCTCAGATCCGCACTAGCAATTTTGCTGGCGTAGATCCGAGTAGCCCTATTGGGGTGGGTGCTGTGTGACACAGTAAGGGGAATTAATTCCCCTTGGCCCAGCTTCCAGCCTCAACCCCGCACTGGATATGGGGCAGGTCAGCTGGCCTCCTGTTCCAGCACAGGTTAGGATTGGGCTATTAATTGAGTTAGTATAGATACCAAACGGCCAGGATTCAACATTGGCTCTGCACAATGTCCCCTCTCCAGTTTCAAGAGAGAATAATTCTAAATCTGTTTTCAACAAGCCAGGATCAGCTGTGATGTCTAAACCAGTCATTCCTGGCGTATTTAAAGCAGAACTGAATCTCTAATTCAGATCTTGGTTTACTTTGAAACTGTGGTTTTAATAGGCCAAGACCCACCAATTTATACCATGGTCAATCCTGACTTGTTGGTTCACAGTTGGAAGTAGAATCGTGCAGAGAGGGGAGCTTGTGCCCTAGTGTGTCATCTGAATCAGCCCAGTGTGCTTCTGGAGGGGAAGAACACTTGGCTTGTGCATTGGAAATGCACTTTTCCTTGCCTGGGATGGGGATAGAGCAGTACCTCTGCCTTCTACTATGGTCTTGTTTCTCTTTCCTGTGAAGTTTTCTGAAGCCCTTTGGAAGAAAGAAGCCAAAATAATGTACTTCAATTCTTGATGTGGGTTTCTGTAAGCTATGATAAAGCCCTATTATAAATGATATGTTAAAGCTCCATCTACAGGTAGAGCCAGTCTATTAAACTGAGTGGCATCCTCCGCCCCTAGTTATCCTCTCAAAGCCCACAATAGCCAAGAGGAAGATACTATCCCTGATGTGATAATTGCCACCACCTCCTTGCATTTCAGGAGGAACCTGGCATTTGCAGCCAGGTATTAGAAACCTGCATACTCCTTTTGAAAAGTTAGGAGAAATACAAATTGACACTATTTTAGAATGTGATTGTGAGACACTATTTTGTTTGTTCTGAAGATAAAAGAAAACACAATGGTTTTTCCTCTCAAAACAAGAATATTCAAAAATGCAAATTTCTTCCAAGGCAAGTAATGGCTTTCCCCAAATGTTAAACGTCTTAATGTTCTTCTAATTATATAGTTTATAGGCAAGCAATAAACAGCAAGATGTTTGAGATGGATATGAAAATTGCTGCAATGCACGTTAAAAGAAAGCAACTTCACCAACTGCTACCTAATCATGTGCTTCAGAAAAAGAAAAAGGTAAAACTTCAAGCTGACTGATATACACAACGTGTTACACTGCGGCACAAGTGGAAAGAACTTTTCTTCATGCTCAGAGTACAGATATTACTGTGTTAACTTGTCATGAAATAGTCTTGCTTGTTATAGTGACTTGTATAGATTTCCTGCAAGGAATCTGTCCTTGTCATTTCTAACATGACTCTTGGAAGAGGTTATTCTGTAACTTGTAAAGAAGACGGTAAGTGCTCAACTTTTGCTGAAAAGTTCTATATTTTGTGGAACTTGAAATTAACCGTTGGTCAGGGAACAGTGTTGATACCTTGTTCTCGAGGGTGTTGGCAGAAAGGCAGGTTTAACCAGAAAAGCCCACAGGGTGCGGTGTAGTGCCTGCTATGTGTGTTGGTGAGGGACCTGGTTCGCCACAAAAGAAAGCGGCACGGAGCTGGGCCCTCCTGCCCACCCTTGCCTCCGTTACGCTCCAGAATGGAGCGATACCAGACGCAGGGGTGTGGCAAGGCTGCGCGGGGGGCACAGTGATGTCTTTCGTCACTCCCCCGCCCCAAGCGCAATCAGACCCTGCTCTGGGTTTAACATCTGTTGAAGATGGTTTCAAGTCTTACGCAGCAGTTTCCTGTAGCAAGTCTTCCAGACACATGAGAAGCAGTCTGAAGTTGTCCCATGAATTTAAAAAAGAACAAGTCCTAGCTTATCCAGTAAATTTGGAGTATCCAGTAACTTCATCGCTAAATTTGGAGACTGGCATGGTTCGAGGAAGGGCAAGAAGACAGACATACAGGCCTGTAGCGTCATTCAAGATCGTTCACCATTCAAGCTGTTGCACAAAAGCACTGGTCCTTGTCATTGTTGCATAATAGGGAGAAATTGCTACCCAGTTAGGCTTTAGACTTGTGCGCACACCCTTCTCATACCATCAACAATAGTATAGTCTGCAGCAGACACTACTTTCTATCTTGACATAATGTCTCCTTGATCCAATGTTTGCACCCAGAACACCCCAATCTTATCTCTAGAAAGAATGGTCATTTTTTTTTGTGACATCAGGGAGCTAGTTTATTCAAATATACTGAGGACTAGATATTACTTTTTCCACACAGTGAGGGGACAGGGTCCCCTGATAACTCCTGGAGTGTCCTATAAAATGAGGTGGAGCATGCATACAATCTACCATGTTGAAAAGGATGATTTGGGTGTTTGGTGCATTGCACTAGAGTTGATTGGATCCTTATGGGAAGAATAACTTACCTGATTTATTGTCTTGTTGACTGCAGCATTCAACGGAAGGGGTCAGGTTGACAGCACTGAACGACAGCAGCCTAGATTTATCGATGGATAGTGATAACAGCACGTCTGTGCCTTCTCCTACGAGTGCTATGAAGACAAGCCCATTGAATAGTTCTGGAAGCTCTCAGGGGTAAGCGTCTTCATCATTCAATCCTGATATTGAGAATGGTCCGTGGTTGCAGAATTCTTGCTGCTTGGGGATTGAGAATCTGCTCTATAAAAACAGTTGTAGCTGGCTGCATATCTGTACCACGTGATTGCCTTAGTTTGTCAGTGTTGACTAAAGCCATTTGGCTGTCTGAAGCAAAGGGTGAGATGCCCCGCCCCACCCCAAAACACACATAAATTTGTGGATAATTGTTGGGCCACAAGAAAAAATATCCAGAATTCAAAGGATAACGATACTCTGTTACTTGTAGTAATTGTAAACAAAGTATCTAAGACCAATCTTCTGAGTTCTACAGAACTCTTCATCTAGCAACTCTGGTAACTCATGGTAACAGTCTGCAGTTTGAAATTTATAAAACAGTATTTGGTCATCCTGAAAGGCATGGGATTGTTTTAATGCATCATCATCACACCCCCACCAATATTTATATACCTCCTTTCTTGGTCATTTGACTGTTCATGGTCCATGACTGCTTTGCTTAAGACAAAGGAAGGAAGCCAGAAATTGTTAATTTCTTCCTTCTCCCTGCCCATTCTGGAGTATAAATCTGGAAGTATACAGTATCTTGGGCTGCAATGCTATACGTACTTTCCTGGGCATGACTCCCATTGAATTTAGTGAAATATATTTCAATAGACATGCTTAGGATTGTGCTAAGACTAGAGCCTAAGTTGTATTCTAAACTGGACTCTGATCAGTGCAAAGGTCAGGAAAAAAGCTGGCATGGGGAAGAGGGCTAAACTGGAGTAAATGGGCGTGGGGGAGAGAATGAGCAGTATTTTATCCATAGAGGGTGGCTGGTTAGAGGGAAAGAAGAAAGAAGACAACAGGACGATGCTGATGAGGCTCCATAACAACCACTGCTCTCTTATGCTAATGCCGCACTTAGCTGTCATCAGGACTTGCACAGAATTTCCCATCTGTGTAGTTTTACCACTGAGCTATAGCCCCGCTTGAAACACGGAGGAAGGCTAAATTGAATTAAAGCAAAGGCAGCTAGTTAGGTTTTGGTCTAACCTGGAAAATAAGGTCCCATGTTTTATTTTCCACTGCATGTCAAATTCATGCACCCTGTTGCAAGACATTAAAGCTTGAAGTTTTATGCAAAGAATTCACATGAGACCATAGTGAGATAGACATCTGATAATAATGCTACCCATCTCTCCTACATTCCTGCATCTACTTCCTTAGAAATGTGTCCTAACTGTTTCTAATGGGTCAGATACCCAAGCAAGTCCTGTTGAGAACATTTTGCATATGGATCCAATAATTTAGTGCAGAAAGTTCTAAGTTTCCTTGATTCTGCCTGTGTACAATTTTTTCCTCATTTATCAATTTTTTTTAGTGCTGGTTTCTTCCCAAGTTGATGTTGTGTGGTGAATTGAAAGTGGCTTAGATTTGTGAATTGAAATTATTTGTATAGTAGTCAAGTGATTCAAGTGTGCTCAGTTGTTACCCACCAAACTGAATACACCCCAGGCATGTATTGGGGCTTGCTGGATCCTTGATGCAGAAAGTCACAAAGCCAGGAGTTCAGCAAACCCCTGCAGCGCTGCCATCCATGGTGGCTGAACTGTGTTTGGTTTGATGGGCCACCACTTATGCAGTCCTGCTGTAGTTGATGGATGTTCTGTCTTCTTCTTTTTTTAACATTCCAGCAGAAGCAGTCCTGCTCTAGCTGTGACGGCCGCATCTGTGACCAACATTCAGGCTTCTGAAGTCACTGTGCCACAAACAAATTCCAGTGAAAGCTCAGGGGGTAGGAAAGCCATACTTTTCTGCAAATATTTTCTTTCTGAAGTTTCTCCACTTACAGCTGTTCATGGTTCGCCACTTGATAGCAATTTGTTTTGAATTGCAAGAGTTGCCATATATTTTGTAACACTTGGTATTATGATATGGCGTTCTGATAGCCTCCAACACTTGTTCAGTTTTCATAATGTTTACCGGTGGTGGAATTCAGTTTTTGTTGACGTAGATTATGGCTTGCTTAGACATTTTACTTACCAATATCCACTCCTTCCTATAGAATGGGAGGCTGAATGATACTTGTTTACATTGTAACTATTTTCAAATATATTCTCTAGGTACTTCAAATGAAAGCATTCCTCAAACTGCCACACAGCCAGCCATCTCACCGCCGCCAAAGCCTACCATCTCTAGAGTAGTTTCTTCAACCCGTCTTGTCAACCAACCACAGAGACCTTCAGGAAACAGTGCAGCAAAAATAACTAGCCCTGTGGCAGGTGTGAAGAGGACATCATCTCCTCATAAAGAAGAGTCTCCCAAAAAAATAAAAACAGAAGAGGTATTTGAATATTATTGTTAAGAGATTGCGTCAGAATTGTGGAATGGTTTCCTCAATGATGGGGGCTTTAATGGCCTCTCATCAGGCCAGGTTATTACCTATAGCAAACTGAATGCCTGCATTCGGACCACATTTGTCAACAGTTACTTTCACCAGCTGAAAACATGGATTTAACACATTGAATTTGTCTCCTTATTAATTAGAAAACTTCTAGATGTGTGTTTTAGCCCATAATTTGTGGTTGGCTATTTCTAGTCTTTTTTGAACACTCTGGCGTATTGTGGGGAGATTCCAAAGTAAGTGATGTTTTGTGATCTGGGGGTGGGATGTCAATGATGCATCTGTGCATGATCTGGATCTGGAACTTTCTCTGAGTATCTCCTCCCTTCTCTCCTAGAGGAGAGTACCCCCTCTCAGATTATTCCTTCATCTTCCCCAGCTCGCATAAGTTAAAAAAAAGCAGTCCCTGACAGAGGAAAAACATTCCAAATGTTATGGGAAGCCCCCTTGCACCAGCTTGAGGTAGGGTCAACGGTTTAAATGGCCTCTCCTCTGTGTGGGGCTGACCGTTTCTCCAGTTTGACCCTACCTTGTCAGGTGTGAGGATGTCGGCTGATCAAGCTCGCAGCCCACAGCCCTTCTTGTTTCCCTCTCTTAGGTGTGTTTGCCATTTCTGTTTTTGAAAATACAACAACATTTTAAAGGCAAATTCAGAAGGGAGGAATAAAGCTCATCTGCTGGGTGCCAAATCTTGAACTCTTTTCAGTTTAAAATTTAAGAATTCTGAGACCAGTTACTCAGAAGGAAATTTTGATGAAAGCCTGGGTGCATGAGAAGCTGCTGTGTCATGTCCTTCCTGATCATGAGTTTTGATAGAATAACTGGCAGCAAACTTGAATGCTTGTGACCCAGGTCATACTTAATTGTTAAAGTGCTGCCTGTATCGCTTCTAGTAGGATGAGTCTAATGTTCAGCAGCCTCTCCAAGAGTCTCTGTGTTCTGTTTATGGGCTGTTGCACAAGGATGTTAATCCATGTGCACTTATTACAGAGTAAATTCCATCAGATTCAGTGGGACTGACGTCTACCTGAAATGTTTAAAAGATAATTAGTCCCAAATGTAAGAGTCTTGATTCCAAGCTTTTAGTCTTGCTGTGGGTCTGAAGACATGATTCTAAGAGACTTCTTAGTCATTAAAAGGGGTGCTAGCTAAGCAGTCTTCAGTATCTCTAGCTGGAATTGTATTTTTTGTCACTAGAATGCCCAGGATGGTTAGCAAGCACAGCAAAAATTAAACACCATGAAAAAATATCGACAGAAACAACTACATAGCAGCAATCACGTAGTCTTCCACTTGCAGAAGTGCTCATTTGTACTTCGCACTAAAGCATTGCATGAGACAAGTGAAATTAAATCCAAAGAGCCTTTTCTGTTTGCACAAGTGGAAGCATCAGAACTGTGGGTTTCCAAAGGAAGCTTACAACGGAACTTAAACAATATGTCACCAGCTCCTGTGTGTGAGAAGGCAGTCCTTCAGATACCCTGCTCCTAAGCCATTTATGCTTATAACCAACACTTTAAATTTTGCCCAGAGACAGACTGGCAGCCAGTATGGGTTGACCCCAAACCAAAGGCTGTGCTTCAAAGAACATGCCCAGACAAGAAATGTGTCAATCATGTTCTGCAGCTGTGAAATGTTTCAGATGCTTTTTTGAGGCAAACTCATGTACAAGGGCTGTAATCTAAGCTCAATGTGACCAAGGCATGTATGACAATTGCCAGTTCTGCATCCTCCAGAAAATAACACACCAGTGGCAACACCAGTTGAAGCTAAGCAAAGTACTCGCCACATGAGGTGGCTTGTTCCCTTCTCATGATTTTCTGAGTTTGTCCCAATATCTGTATCCAATTATGTCCTGTTAAATTGAGAAGACCAGAGAGCTCTGTATCCATCTATGTTATATAGATGATGAATTCCAGCTTTTGTTTTTATTTGTATGTCTAGACCTCTTGTCATATGCTTAAAAAGATTTTTTTTGTTTGAAAGGATGAAGTGAATGAAGATGCTAGATGTCTTGATATGAGTGATCATGATAAAATGGAAACTAAGGTACATTTCTTACATTTTTGTCAATGTAGTGCTTTAGATGCCTGTACCTAATGAAATATATTTATTGGCTGATTTTTCTTTTGCTGGTGCCTTATATATGAGACTCTCCACCATGCATAGAGGTGCATGCAAGAGAAATGAGACTAATTGGGACCAAAAAGACCAATTTGCATGCATCTGTGTGCCCCTAGACGTGGTTTAGCAGCGTCTAAAACATGCAGAGAGATTGTAGTTTTGGCAACTGAGCACCTTTATAGAGCTCATCTAACACAGGAGAGAAGTGAAAGATTACTGTCCTCCACAAGACAATAGATATTAACCTTCTAAACAAAAATAATCATCCAATTCAGCACCATGGAATTGATACATTTTTGTGATGATGCATTACACCATAGGCCCATACAAAGTGTTGTGATCTGTGGGGATTTAATGTTTAGTGATTGACTTGTATCCATTGAGATACATATAATAGCTTGTTTGATCCATGGCTTTGTGGCATGGAAAATACTAGTGCTGCATTTCACTTGATGTGCTAGCCAGACATTCTCTCAAGGCAAGAAGACTGTAATGTGTGAAGTGTCCCTGAGCAACACACCTGCCAGAAATGATCCCTTGAAAGCGTAGGTTTGTGACATGGCTCTTTGTTTGGCATTACATTTATGTGTCCCTCCTCAAAAAGTCAGTCTGAGGGTGCGTTTGTATTGGCATTTTACTGCTATTTGCCTTTAGTGCTGAAGGTTTTGTACCTGACCAGCAGTAGTGTGGTACTGAGCTGCTCTTAGAAGATCAACAGTAATTTACTGTGCTTGCCTTGGAATGAGTGAAATATAGGCATGCTCCGGTATCCACTGGGGTTCGGTTCTGGACCCCACCGTGGATACCTGAAATTGCGGATACTGGGGACACCTTTTTAAAGGTAGGGGAACATCAGTGGTTTTGCTGCAACAAGGTAAAAAAAGATTTGTTTAATGTTCCTCTGTTTTTAATAGGCCTCTCAGTATTAATGGTATCCGTGGATAACTGAAACTGTGGATACTGAATCAGTGGATACCGGAGCACGCCTGTAGTTTGAACACTTCAGGAGTAGATTTATAGATCTTCTTTTTCAAGGTAGCATCCTCAACACACTCAGTGCAAGGAATGCAGAATAGTCATTTTCTACTCCTGACTTGAAATGACAGTGTGAATGGTACAAAAATAAAGAACTTTACAAATGACATAAAAGTGGGAGAAGAATACCACTTGTTGAGATTTGTAAATTTGAAACATTCTGAATTATTTTCAGGGTGGAATGTGTGCAAAGACGTCTGTCAAAATTGAACCACTAAAATGCTTTTTCTGTTCTGGGTAGTAGAAGACTACTCCTGCAACTGAAATAGTTCCAGATACTAGCTTGCTTCTGTGCAGTTTTTATTGAGCATCCAAGAAGCTCATAATCTGGTTGAAAATTGTGACCTAGTCAACGCAAGATGTGCAAACTTCTTTTTGCTTCTACCTTTCAGGAACTACTTGATACAGAATTGGATGCGGCCTCTCAACCAGAAACTCTTCAGACAACAGTATCTCTGCAAGCTCCTCAGGTAACAGTGTTGGTCTTATGGTGTTAGTCCTTGTAATGGTCTTTGCGTTTTGGAATTGTACTAATTTGTACAGGAGTTACAGCACTCTTGGCATGTAATAGCACTATGAAAGCCTTTACCTGATTCGCTCAACCATGAATTGCTAAGTTTTTGCTGTGTACAGTATAATTGTAAGCATCTGTGTACTCACCTTTCAATTTTAGTTGGATTTTCTTGGCTTCCTAGCACGCTGGAAGGATGACCACATTTCTGATGAATGACTCATTCTGTCAGGATTTCCTGCACATCAGGAGGGCAGTAGGGGTGGGATGGGTTTTGTTGAGGTAGGCATGTGTAAATCATACTTTTATGATTAGCCTCCTCCCTCCAAAATTACGTTCTAAAGTTTATTGCATGACTGAACCAATTACGGCAGTGGGAGAAGCTAACGAGAAATGTGATAGGTTTGTCTTTGTCTTACTTATTCCTAATTGGCACCTCTTGTGTCTGAAAATATAATGAGTCTCTTCGCCCCCCCCTTTCTCTTTCAGAAAATGCCCAGTACAGACCTTTCAGATATCCCTGCTCTCCCTGCGAATCCTATTCCAGTTATCAAAAATTCAATAAAACTAAGATTGAATCGGTAAAACCAACCTCAGGGGTCCATAAACAGTATCTGCCAATTCAACCCGTTGTCTTCTAATGCTGAAACGGAGAACGGAGGGTGCAAGACAAGAATGTGAACACACATGAATTTAGGTATATTTTGTGCACTTCCCTTGCTGGGCTATAATCACTTGATCTGGAAGTCCAGGTTAGTATGTGAAGCCAGGAGTACTGTTAATGTGTTAGCAACAGTTGCATTAAATACTTCAAAGGATTACTGCCTTTAAAAGGAATGGGAATACTATTTCTAGCCATATTTGACTTACTGATTGGGTTTATGTTGATGCATTGTTTGGAAACAAATGGAGATAAAACTGGCAAAAGAATCCCTTAAATGCACTTTTATGTACTTTTTTATTGGAATATGACTAATTTTAGCGCTTCAGCTTGATAGATTTTATTTTTATTGAAGAGATTCTTCAATATCTGTGACCTTCAAATTAGCAACGGCCTGATATATTGTGTACTGGAGGTAAAAGTATGCACTATATCTAGCTCAGTTACCATTAAGCTGCAGTTAATCTTTCAAAGAAAATGTCAAATCTGGAGGTTGTAAGTGTAAGAAAACAAGTATTGGGTATTTGATGGGGCATGATTAAGAAGTGGTCTATTTTTTATTTATAGGATTATTTTATGGTGCATACAAATCAGCTATCAAAAAGCAAATAATTTTTTGTTGAGCTAATCAAATCTCCTTTTTCCCTCCCTGTTCATGTCACCATATTTCTGAGGGGAAAACCGCTTTTTTCATTTAACCTGTGTTTCAGTTTGTATGCACAAAATAGGACTAATGTTGTCAGTCAAATGCTGGGTTATTGGGTTTTTTTTTTTTCCTTTTAACTAGTCATGATGGTTCCATAAGCCCCTACAACTTTGTGGCCCTGAGGCAACAAATGCCACGTTTTTTCCCATGACTGAACCTGAGTGAATAAAGCGTGCCTGTGAAGCATAACACTGTCTTGATGGCCTTTTCATCACTAAATATAAGAGTTTTGTACACTCCATAAAGAATCCTGTCTGCATTTACAAACATCTCAGATTTTAAATATGAAGGCAGATCTTGCCCAACCTTACAATTTTAACAGTTTTATTTTTAGATAGCTCATCCAAAAGTTTTACATTTTGAATGTTTAAATTTTTTTAAAATCACATTTCTAGCAGGCACTTACAAGATCTAAAAAGCTCTCCTTACCCAGTTGTCTTCGTTTTCTTCTGTAGAGTTATCAAAATGATTAGCAGCAACTTTTGTTTTAACGAGATGAAAATCTCTCATGACTAAGCAGCAGAACGTGCGGAATGCCAGTGATTATCAGATGGAGATAACAAACTACATATAACTTAATTCAATCAAAATTAAGTGGGATGGTTAAATTGCCCTTCCCATATTTTCTGATTAGCATGTTTAATAACTCCCTTCCCTGCATTGTGCTCAATCCTCCTACATGTGCATTTCCATGTTAAAGTAAATACTTGCTCTTCCCGTCTCCCTATAAGTTAATTTTCCAAAGTCAAGAGATTGTAGCTTATGCCCTACCTCCCCAGCTGTGCAGTAACCAAGATCTTATTTTCTGCCATTTTTGTCTACAATGTCTAGTATACAAAATTCTTGTCCTTGCCCCACGCAGTCCCTGTTGCCCGACTTTCGCCTCCCTTTAACATGCTCCCATATGCCCTCTCCTTTTTCCTGCTCTTCCCCGCCACCCAGTCCAAAAGGTTTAACTAACAGTTGAAGTGTACAAGCTGTCTGTGTATTTTGTGTAGCTATGGAGTTTAGATCGAACTTGCCAGGCACAAATTTTAGTCTTGTTTTGTTTACACATCAGGAAATCTTTTTTCTTTTTTTCCCCCCCTCATTTTATTAAACGTTTCATGTATCTGCACCCAAGTTTTGCAAAGCTGGGAACTTGGAATCTTTTTCTGTATAGTGACTTTTTAATTCTAGTTTTCATAACCTGGAGATCAGACTGTTGCTTTCGCATGATGTACGTAGGTGTCTCATGACTGGAGTTGCTTTGTTTTATAGTATCTGTACTCCTTGTATTTTTCAAGAGCTATTTTGTAAACAGATGATGTATTTCTCCATGGAAAACAATAAAAAAACAGCACAATCCCACAGTTGCTTGGTTTCTTTTGAATGTCTAAAGTAGGAAGTCAATAGTTTTCCCAACTCTAGACATAGGTGATTATGTGAAAAGAACAGCAGAAGAATATTAGTAAAGCTGTTCTCAAAACTGTCCAATTAGCAACGTGCTTCAGCTTGAGTGTTAAAAAAGAAGAAAGTAAATGACAATTTACTTCTTTTTAATACAAACGGAAGCACATAGTATTTGAAAAGAACAAAATGATTGGCAACCTATTCCATATTATCACACAGATAGAAGTCTATCTGTGAAAAGCATCATGTAAATTTTTTGTATCCAGCAGATGGCACTGTTTTAATGGCTAAAACGGGCACAAAGCATTTTCCCTCTCTCAGCTTATAGGCTAGAATAAAACATGATAAAGTTTTGGTGTTAGTTTCTTTTGACCTGCAAAATGTTCAGTTTACATGTCTTGGGATGCTCCAGATCTTCATGCTATACCAAAAGTCATTCCAGAATGTGTGGCTGAACGTTGAGAAGATAAAGGGTTGTGGTGGAAATTGGTGCTTCAGAAACTTTGGATCATGGATAAGATTTTAAGCCCATGACACTCCCACTGCAGTCCTTTGAATCTCATGTGGCCTCTTCCATTTTCTTTTTAAGCAGATTTGTACATGTTTCTAATTTACTTTTTATGCAGCACTTACTTGTCCATATTTGTATTTTTCATATTTTTTATAGTGCAGTGGTTCCTGAACTTTTGAAAGCTTCAATCCACAGGAGCTCAGAATGATGTACATAGCTCTCATGGACCCCATGCACGCACGCACCATCCCTATATTTGGGGTTTGTGCAGAACTCGTGGTAAAACCTCTGAACTTCAGATTCTGAACAGTTTCCTTCTTGTTTTCTCATCAAATAGGTTACAGTGGCTTAGATTTGTGTTAACAGCAGCAACAAAAATGCATTGTTCATGCTGTAGAATACAAAAGTATTAACAATTATTGCAGTTGCTTTAATCATCTTTAAAGCAGTAGTTTGGTATTCAGCACAAAATACCTTATCATGCATGAGTTTGCCGATGGAAGCAGATGCAATTTTGAGAAGGTTCAAACTCGTATTTGAAATCTATAGGCATCAAACATCTGCCACTATCATCACCAAAAGAATAGTGCTAACTTTGATATCAAACTTCAGAGTCTGCCTTGTTATAAAAAGATAACACAGTGAACCACGGCTGGATGCCCATCTGTTTTCGTTGATATTTAAACTCTTAATGACTTTTTAAATGAGGTTTAGGCATGTCAGACTGTTGGTACTAAATTCCACAATGTTTGGTGCTCACACTTAGAAGGTTAAGTCATGGCATGGCTGGCTACATTTTTTTCTACCTTTGTATCTTCTTATCCATGTACTTAGTACTATTGGGAAATCATTTTAATTTGCTTTAAGTACGTTAAGAGTTCCCTTCATGTTTCAGTAAATATATAACAAAGTGAACTTTAAAGGCAGAGTGAGAAGAAAACTGAATTCAAATAAAACTATTTTGTGGTGGATGCAAAAGCTGTGCATTAATTAGTCTGTGGAGACACATCTATTAAATTATTGTTTTTAAATGAGGATTTGTGCCCAGAGAAGAAAATGTTAGCTATAATTAGGAAAGAGGAAAATTACAAAACCAGTAAAGTTTACACACATATACTTGCATGAGCTAAATATAAGAAAGTGATGGAATAGTGTCAATAGTGTAAGTGGAATGTCCAGTAATGTAGGATATCAAACACACACATCCCACTTTGAGGAGCTGGAGCAATGGCACCTGAACTTTTGAAAGCCCCTAGAACACACCAAGAAGCAATTGCAATTCATGGGTGCAAACTAGAAGTTGCTTCTGATCACTTCCACCAGGCATTCTGGGGCCTGCAGAGGCCATTGGAGTAGATTATGGGCCCGGTACAACCCAGAAGTGGCCTCTGGGAACTCCCAGAAAGGCTTTGCGAGTAAATCCTGAGCTTTACAACCTGCCAGTGGATCGCAACTCAAAGTAATCCCTGAGTGGAAAAGACTAAAGGTGCAATCCTAACCAATTTTCCAGCACTGGAGTAAGGGCAATGCAGCTCTGAATTTCTTTACCTTGAGGAGGCCTCCGTGACCACTACTCCACTGCAGAATGCAGAGCATGCCCCATTGGTGCAGCTATGTCAGTGCTGGGAAGTTGGTTAGGGTTGTGCCCAAGTTTTACTGCTGCAAGTGAGTGAAATGCTCTATGGACCTTCAAGAGGTTCACATCTTGCCTTTAGTTCCTGTTCCAGGCTATAATGACTCCACTGTAGTCTGGTGCTTTTGATTTTGTTTCTGTCCACCCAGTAGCCTGCACCCTTTTCTAATCTCTTGGGTCCCCGGAGTTATCTCATTCCCATATCCTATTTCCCCCTCCCCCCATTTTGGGTCTGCATCTCCCTTTTCTTAGGAAGTTGGGCATTTTCTTTAATTGCCCAATCCACTGAGTTATTTTACTGCATTTTACTCTGGATATCCCCTCTCTCCGAGAGCACATTTATCCCCACAATTGCTGTTACTGTATCTGCCTCTCTTGTCACTGTCCGTGTGCTGAATTCCATTGGGTTGTGCCAATGGCAAAGTCGTTACATATGTGTCATCTCCTGAGTGTTCATGTGATTATATCAGTCTTAAAACACATCTGGTAACAATGCAAATGGTTATTCTAATACCGATCTCCCTGTGCACACTTGGTTCATTCACAGAAGTAACAGTAGGGAAGTAATGGACTGCTTAAAGTATTGAAGGGGGGGGAAAGTGGAGTAACTTGTGCTAACTGTGGGTGTTGGGTGAGGGCATGAGCACTCAGCTCTTAATTCCACTTGATTCTACCACCACCACCTCCGGTCCGTAGTGTTGCTCTCTAAAGCTGTAGAAACACAAATAGTGCTGTCCCTAGGTTGCACTTATCAACAGAGGTAATGGATTAGCCTATTGGGTTCAGTTAAGGCTTAGTCTGTAATCCTATCTTACTACGAATGTTTATCCCACCTTTGCCCCTGGGATGGGGTGCCCAAGGTGGTGAACAACATAAAAACATCCAATAATAAATGCAATAAAGTAACAAAATTTAGTAATGCAATAAACTAAATGAGAGAGCAGAACACCACAAAAAATACATACAAATCTTCATACAAATCCATCAAGAGGCAGCAGCATACAATCCACTGTTAAGCTCCTAAAGGTAAAGGTTTCCCCACAACCGAATGGTCTAGTCGTGACCGACTGTAGGGGGCGGTGCTCATCTCCATTTCAAAGCCTGTAGAGCCGGCGTTTTGTCCGAGGACAAGCTTCCATGGTCATATGGCCGGCATGACTCTATGCTGTAGTGCACGGAACGCTGTTCCCTTCCCACCAAAGTGGTCCTTATTTATCTACTTGCATTTAGGTGCTTTTGAACTGCTAAGTTGGCAGGAGCTGGGACAAGCAACGGGAGCTCACTCCATCGCACAGTCTTGAACTCCCAACCTTTCCGGTCCAAAAGCCCAGCAACAGCGGTTTAACCCGCTGCTCCACCACGTCCCTCAAGCTCCTAGAGGAGGTTAAAAAACAAGGCACATAGCAGCACGTACAATGTAATCCCCAACCATCACCTGCCCTAACTATAATAACAAGCTTGAAGAAAAAGAAATATTTAACCCCCAACCGAAAGATTCCAGAGAGGGAGCCAGGACTGTGTATAGGGTGTGATGTTGGGCTTACACCTGGAAGAGCCAGGTTCAAATCCCTGTTCAGCCACGAAGCTTCCGGGGTCACTTTGGGCTGGTCACCATCTCTCAGCCTCATTTATCTCACAGGGTTAAGAGGACAATAGGAGGGAAGGAACCTGCTACACCATCCTCAGCTCCTTGAAGGAAAGGTGAAATTGCAGGGGAAGGGGTTCCATAACTGGTGCTGTCACGGAAAAGGCCCTGCCTCCTCTTGCCACCCGCTTAACCTCTGGCGAAGTTGCCACGTGCAGGATGGTCCTCTCAGAAGATCTCAGGAGGTGGGCCAGAGTGCATGGAGGAAGACGGTCCCTCCAACACTCTGGCCCTAAGCCAAAAGGTATGTGGACTTGGCATGATAACAGTGGGAAGGAACATAGTATTCTCTGAGGAAGGAAGGTGGGGCCTTCGAAGACCACATGGGTATGCTTTTCCAATGGAAAGGCAGAGTCGGATGTCTTTGATGTCGCCTCCTCTTCCGGGGGAAGTGCATCTCCAAGACCTCCAGTCCGGCTCTGCCTTTGAACAGAGCAGGGGGGTGTCTCGTTTCTCAGAGCTCGTTAGGGCTCTGCGCCTCTTCTTCAGCTTTGATCATCAGCTTCTTTTCAATTTTTCCCCACCCCACAGGGGGTTCCCAGGTGGTCTCTCATGCAGGCATTGACTCGAAACAAACTTGTTTCCCTTCAGCATATCAACTGCACCATGTGCCCTAGGACCTACTGCAGTGGCTCCCAAATGTTTTAGCACCAGGACCCACTTTTTAGAATGACGTCTGTCTGGGGCCCACTAGAAGTGTTGTCCTGGCCAGGCGTGCCGTCATTGTAATGCCAGAGCCTGCTGCTTTCCTGAGAGTGCAGCAAAAAGTTGGGTTATTATTTCTCAACCGTTTTCCAATAGCAAAGTGAATCAGAAAGGGGAAAAAAAGCCTATTTACAACCTTGACACAAGCAAAACAACCACACAGTCTCCCTCCTTTCCAGCATCCCACCTCCCCATATTTTCAATATGGCTGCTTTAGGTGCTTTGCGACCCGCTTGAAATTGGTTTGTGGCCCCCTGGTTGGTTCAGACCCAGAGTTTGGGAACCACTGACCTACAGTCTATTTGGCCGTTTCCTTGCTTGCTTTCAGCCCTTCCTGATTTTGTTTTGCTTGTTGCTGTCCTGCGTTGCATTTCTACGAAAGGTTGATGTCTAAATGCCCACTGCTTGTGCACAAAACATGAATGGCTCCTGTCTGTGTTTAATGGTGCTTTGGCATCTCCAGATTGCCACCCTTCTCTCGCATCAATGGGAGATGAGGCTCGGTAGAACAAGTCAGGCCTCTCTGTGGATGGATCAAGTCTCTTTGCTCGTTCCAAACTCCACCCAGAGGATGCCTGGTGTCATATGCATTTCCCAGAAATACTGGCAAGAGCGATGGCCGTTTGCTTTGTGTTCTCTGGCTGCGGTGAAGTTGTTAATAAAGAGATTGATGACCAAGTTGTCAGAAAGAGACAGTTGGAAAGGGCTGCTCATCAGGCGTGACAGAGGGCATGTTTTGCCTTCACTGCCAGGAATGCTGCCCCCAGCAGAGAACTGGCCCTGCTTAGACATGGTGCCAAGACTGTTAGGTGCATGGAAGCTTTCGGTGCTGCCCCACCATATTAATCTGTCCACCCCCCACTTTGTCCTGGCACTTCTTAAAATTTGAGATTGCTCCTCCACTTAGAGTTTGTATGAGCTTTGTCACATCTGAAAAGCAAATTTCAGCTCAAAAGGGGGGAAAACCCCATTCTGAATTGTGCAACCTCCTTGATGAGGCTTAGAATACTTTCTTAGCTTGGTTCTGTTCCATGTCGTGTTTCAGAGTAAGATCAATGAGAAAACACACGGTTTTCAGAAGCATTTGTATTGGGTATGCTAGATGATTGGGCAGGAAGTGTGGACTGATGGTTGAGCTGCTGGTACTGCCTGAAGCTAAGCAGGAGAATCTGTGGTCTATTTTTGGATGGGAGATGGGACACCAGGCTGTAACAAGCTGCAGTACCTGTGGTGGCAGAATGGGGTCACTGTGGAGCTGATTAGCCAGTGAAGTAATGTTGTCAGAAGGCCAGCTGGCAAAAGAACAGAGTCCAACCTTGAGGACCTATCCAGGCTGGACTTACGATCACCTGCTGAAGCTTGAGGTCACACGGCCAGAGGAGAGAACCACACTGTGAAGGCTACTTCTGGGACTGAGGATTCGGTGAATCGCAGAATACTGTATACTTGTAAAAACCCCATTGAAAAACAGTGGTTTAGACTAGCCTGCCCATGTAAGCCGCCTTGGGCATTTGCTTCGTCATGGGAAAGGCGGGGTATAAAGTCTTCAAAATAAATACATACATTGTGTAAGGAAGGGCTTTGAAATTTTATTTTTATACATGACGACAGCGGCAAGAGTACAACACTGGAAATCTGTGAAACTATTGTTGGATGAAGACTGGTTGGAACTAGCAGAAATGGGAAAAAATAGGATTTAAATTAAGAAGTCAGTAGAGATATTTATACAAAAAACCGAAGGCTTTTTTGCAGGAAAAAGAAAAATGATGTAATGGTTTGTGGATTTGAAGACTAACGATTGGCAAAGGGAGACAGGTTATTTTAAGAATGGTTGACAGCGACTTTGATTATGTACTATGAAGATTAAGGTAGTTGCTTGGTCCTTATGAAAATGAACTATTACTCTCTGCTTGTGGTAATTTATAGAAAATTCTTTGTCTAAATTTAATTTCTCTCTCTCTCTCTCTCTCTCTCTCTCTCTCTCTCTCTCTCTCTCTCTCTCTGTGTGTGTGTGTGTGTGTGTGTGTGTGTGTGTGTGTGTGTGTGTGTGTGTTAAATAATAAAAATAAAAATGGAAAAATAGAGAAAAGGCATGGTTTCAAGTGGATGAGGCGTGGTTGCAATAAGAGTTTTTGACACAGCTAGGAAATGATGCTCAAATGGCTTCTTAACATATTTCTAGCTACCTCAGAAAAAGGGTATAAAAAGTTCCACTGATTAATTATGCAGAGCACCGATTTTTTTTAAGTGTCTTTTCACCAACAGAAGATAATACCAGAGGAAAAAATGCCTGATACAGATGAACCCCTCCTGCGTGACATAAGGGGTTGGCCACTGGCCGGAGTTGCAGAGCACACCCCGTTGAGCTAATCCACAAGGAAAACCCGTCTCATTTTCTATTTGGCAGGAATATTTTTGCATGGAGTGTAAGTCTCTCCCACTCTGAAAAATCTGAAGTAATACAACTTAGAGCAATGGTCTTCAACCTTTTTTTTGCTGCAACCCCAATTAAAAAGTATGCCTGGGGACCCACCGTCATTCCCGCCCCTCTTCCCAGACCCAACCTACTCTGTCTGCTGCCCCCATTCCCCCCACTTCTTGTGTCTTTACAACAACCCTGAGCAGGGCTGGCCTTAAGATGCTGCACGGCGAGACAGCAAGAAGAGGCTCTGCGGAATATCAAGAACTTGGTTTTGATAAGGCAGTACCATTATTAGACTGGATCCAAGCCCTCTCTTGCACAGACTTTGAAAGGTTGCCGCAGCCCCCCAAAATGAGGCTTCACAACCTCATTGGGGTCCCAACCTATAGGCAGAGGCGGATCTACAGGGAGGGCAAAGCTCTAAGTGTTGCAAGAAGCCTTACCCTGTCATGTAAATCCCTCCTCTCCCTTGCTGCTGTAGCCAGTCAGCAACGCCAAGATGTTGCTGTTCCCTGTGAGGATTGGCTAAAACGGTGCAGGAGAGGAGTGACTTCCACTGCAAGGTAAGGCTTCTTGCAAAACTTAGAGCTTTGCCCTCCCTTAGATCTGCCTCTGCCTATAGGTTGAACACTGACCTAGAGGAAAGTTCAGTGCCCCAGTGAAAAGAGGTTTAACTGCCTGGGAGCCCCTCCCTTGAGGTGTGAAGTGGTGGCTTCCAAACTCAGTTTTACCACTTATTGAGAACAATCGATGAACAGTATTTATATACTGCTTTTCAACACAAAGTTCACAAAGCGGTTTTCAAGCAAAAAATAAAGTTAAATGGCTCCCTGTCCCAAAAGGGCTCACAATCTAAAAAAAATGCAGGCCACCACCAGCAACAGCCACTAGACAAGACACTGTGCTGGGGTGAAGAGGGACAATTGCTCTCCCCCTGCTAAATATTAGAGCATCACCACTTGACAAAGTGCCTCTTGCCCAGTTAGCAGGCGTTACAATCGCCATTTCTGAACAATCTCCAGAAATGCCTGTTTGAAAGAAAGAGATGACAAAACTGAGATTGGGAGTGGATGAAGCACAAAGGCTGTGTAAAAATAGGCTCCTAATTTCTGGAATCATTCTAAAACTAGTTTGCTTTCTTTGCCACTTCCAACGTACTTGTCATCCTCCTATGTAATATCTCCAAGTTTCTGTTAAATGGGAAAAATAATAATGATGAGTCAGCCTGTCTACTGCTTTAGTTGAAATCTGCATTCTCGGAAGTTTTTATCTATCGTTTCGTCCGCTTGGCTTGGGTTTGCCACTGCAGGTTTGTCATCAGGGTCCCCAAAAACGACAGCAAGTGGATTTTATTTACGGCCAGACCTCAAGGTCCAATATCTGTCTTGCTTGTGCTTATTCTCCCGGCCTTCTGTTTTCAAATCTATAAATGCTGGTGACTGGTTCTGTACACAGCTGAATATGGATGAGTCCTTATTTAAACAACTTTGTATATGTTTTACTGATAAACTACAGACTGAAATATGGACAGCCCTGATACGAGAACTGTTTTGTCCAAGCAAACGTTCTGGCTCGTTGCCACTTCCATCCCCTCGCGAGCCAGCACACACACCCCTGGTTGTCTTTGTCATATTTTGAACTTTATATAAGCACCTTCCATCATCTGATCTCAAAGCTTTTGGCAAACATTAATTAAGCTTCACAACAGCCCCGGGAGCTAAACAAATATTGGACCGTAAGAGTTAGATGCATATTAGATGGGTAAAGGAAGATAGGGAGGTTGCAATTTGACCAAGGTCACCCAGGGAGTCAGCAGGAGGACTGAACGATGGACGTGGAATCCCTAATTCCCTCACTTCTTCTTCCCACTTTTTGGATTCCTGCATGTTACTATCTGTGTAATATGAATTGAGCCGAGCTCTCTGTGTTGCATCTCTTTCCAAGAGCAGAATATTATCTTGACCAGTGATGTACTTAAGGCACCTGGCACCTGAGGACACAAAAATTGTTAACATCCCCATATCCTCCATAACACCCCCCCCAAATTTTAAACACTGCCATACAAAAACCAAAAGACCCTTTCTAAGGCCCCCAGGTGGCTTTCTGTGGGGTGGGAGGTATGGGGAGTGGTATAGCTAGAGCATCTGGTATCCGGGGCAAATAATTTTTTAAATTTGTCCTGGATACCAGATGCTCTAGCTATACCATTGCATCCCACCCGTCTTCCAAGGATCTCAGGGCGGTGTGCATGTCACAAACTCTTTATTTTCACAACAACCCTGTGAGGCTGAGAGAGAGGGACTATACCAGGTCACTCAGTGCACATAATGTATGAATAAAGGCTTGAACCCAGGTAACCCCTGTGTTGAGTCCAGCACTTAAACCCTTCTAAAACATACAGATTTTCATTCTACTTCAAAAAGAGAGATGACAGCTATAGAGCTTTATTTACCAGCTGCAAAATGTGTGTATTCTACTGTAGAGCAGTGGTTCCCAAACTTTGGTTTGGAACCCACCAGTGGGTTGCAAGCCAATTTCAGGTGGGTTGTAAAGCAGAGCAGTCATATTGAAAATCTGGGAAGATGAGACACTGAAAGGGGTGGGCTGTGTGGTTGTTTTCCTTGTGTCAATTTTGAAAACAGGCTTTTTTCTGATTGCTATTGTAAAATGACTGAGAAATAACCAGTGGTGTTATTCTGCCAGAACGCTGGGTGGGACATCCGGGTGATCGACAGCCCGCCCGACGCGTTCCAAGCATTACACCGTTTGCATAATGTACGCAAGCGGCGTAATTGGTTACGCAAACGGCGTAACGCTGCGGAACACGACCGGCGGGCTGTCGATCACCCGGACGTCCCGCCCAGCGTACCGGTAGGATAACACCACTGGATTTACAGCTCAGGACAGAGGAAGCCTGGCCCACATTTCCCAGTGGGTTGGTGTTAATGTGTTTGGTGCAACAGGCTGGATGATGGCTTAGACTGGTGTTGAACAATCCCTGGCTTGGTGTTTCTCGATAAACTGAACAAAGCAAACATGGCGGAAAGTTGTCATGAAAGAAACTTAACACCTAGTGTGTGTGCACTTTCTACCTGTTAGTGCAGGCTAAATTGGGCTTGGAAATGTCTTGCTAATTGAGAGGGAACCTCACAGGGGTAAGGGTTTCAGTTGCTGTTTTCATATGAGGCTGAGTATTTTAACTTTTCACTGACAATGAGAAGCAAGAGGCAATGAGCTCAGCCCGGAAGAGAGGTGAAAGAAGCCATTCTATCTCCCAGGTGTCTCTTGGCCCCCGTGGAAGTACCTTGAACACTAAAGGGGCTGGCTTTCTCACTTTCCAGCCATTCCTCTTGTGTCTTCGCTCAGATCCAAACTGAGATCTCCCTAAAAGAGATGAACAAAGTCCCCAAACTTCCCTGATCAAGGCTGGCATAGATAGGCCAGCAAAGTGTTTGGCCGGCACAAGGGACACCGTAAAGTATGTTTGGACACACAGACGTGCGCCATCCTCCCTGACTCCGAGAGTGGTCCAAATGCGCTTTACAGTGGCCCTTGTGCCGGCCAAACTTTGCTGGCCTAACTGTGCCAGCCTAACTCAAGGTTAGGATTGCGCCCCTAGTGGTGAGGAAGATGCCGGCAGCCCTGACAAAACAGTGACACAAGCCCCTTGCAGCTTCTGAAAAGCCATTGTTGGCAAAGAAGCTGTTGCAGCCCCTTCTCCCCCATGACGTTTTAGTGGCGTAAGGAGAAGTCTTCTAGCACAGTAGTTCAAAAACTTTTTAGTACCGGGACCCACTTTTTAGAATGGCTATTTGTCCGGGACCCACCAGAAGTGATATCATGGCTAGACATGTCATCATCATGATACCAGAGCCTGCTGCTTTCCTGAGAATGCAGCAATAAGTTGCGTTACTTCTCAGCCATTTTCCAATAGCAAAGTGAATCAGAAAGGAAAAAAAAAAGCCTATTTACAGCCTTGACACAAGCAAAACAGCCACACACAAGCTGCTTCCTTTCCAGCATCCCGTCTTCCCATTTTGTCAATATTGCTGCTCTAGGTACTTGGTGACTCACTGGAAATTGACTTGCAACCCACTGGTGGGTCCCGGCCCACAGTTTGGGAACCAATGTTCTTGTGGAATCTAGAATTCACAGCCACCGTCTTGTGGAATAGCCTATCCTGGAGCAAAAAAAACATGAACTCTGCCTAGGCGCTCCCAAATTCTTCTGGATCATGAAGCGGAAAAGTCAGATCTGTAAGTTTTCAGCTGGTCACAGCAGTTAAAGGAGTTAAAAGAGTCCACCTGACAAGACATTTCTAAGTGGCAGGCAGGGAACCTCACAGCAGTGGCATTTCAAGTGCGGGGGGGGGGGGCAACCCGCCCCAGGTACCAGGCCAGAAGGGGGTGCTGATTGGCTGTGACATGACCACGTGTGTGCTCCAGAGTTTTTTAAGAGTCTTTTTTTTAATGAAGAAGCAAATCAATAGAGTTGGATGGTTCTAGAGTGCCCAGATGCTGCAGAACACAGAATGGAGCGAAGAAGGGAGTTAGTTGGTCAGGCTCAAAGTGACCTCTTCAGCTGCTCCAAACCTGGGCAGGTCACTCCAATAATGGCTACTGCAGAACTCGAAGCAGGTCATCTCAGCTCCGAGCTCTGCAGTGGCTTGAAACCAGCTGAAACCAGTGCCAGAGACATGAAAACGTCATCACGTCACTGCCAATTACTTCTGAGTCTGCTCACATGGAGGGGGCTTAATGCCACAAGTCACTTCATGGGGTCTAGGAAGCGATGCCACTGCCTCACAGTTCAGAAAGAACATTCCAGAAAGCTGCCTCAAGAAAAAGCCACTTCAGAGAATGCTGTGGAAGCTTAGCTTTTCCAAGAGTACGTAAGAGAAGGCGTTCTCCTTCAAAAGGTTGAATGAGGAGAGGGTTAGGCCAAATTCTTCCTTGCCAACCGCGCCCACCTCTGAAAGGCGTTCAACAGTTGGGAGGAAGTCCATTGCGGGCTTCACCAAAAGGAGAGAAGAGACCCATTTCCCTCATCTAAAAATGAACACTCATTTGGTGTCCTTATTTGCCTGGCACCCACGTGAATGTAAATGTATGTTTTTTGTGGAAAAAACTGGTTGATATTCTGTATGTGGGGAATATGTGTCTTATGCAGATGAGACTCCAGCTCCTACAGCTGATCGGGACACTGTATGAACAAGTGTGCGAGCGCATCCCCGCTTCTCTGTAATTACGGCGTACACAATCAACTTTGACATACTTCTCTCTTCAATGCGCCGCATCTCATTATCGAAGCCTTCCCGTGGAATGTGTGAAACTTTTTGACCAGGCCACCGCAATTGCAGTAAACACGCTTTGGTCTCGAGCTGGCGCACGGCCACCTAAGCTATGGTCAGAGCTGGAAGATGGCCACGAATGGGAAGCTCGATGTTTGGCACGATTGAGCCTTCAAAAGAAAGCAGGTGCCCTCCTGGCATTTTATAAAGAGAGTCCTTTCTGAATGCGAGAGACTTGTATTTTGCATATTAGTGCGAGTGCCAATATAAACCCAGCTGTGTGCGACATAAAGTGAAATATATATTTCAAAAACTAGGACACAGCTTTTCTATGGAGTAATCGCAAAACATTTGCATATGGATAAGCTGCTTCTTTTTAAAATGTTGGCTTTTCTTTGTTTTGGGGGGAATTTTTTTCCCCTTTCCCTTGTAAACATGGAGAATTTTGAATGTTTATCCAAGGTGACAAAACAATAGCTCAGACATGAGAGGAGTATAATGTGGGCAGGTGCTGTGCAGGTTTCTGTACTAAATGCTGAAATCTGCACCTCTGTGCAAGCCTGTAGTTATCAGTGCACTGTCACGCCGCCTCCCTTCCCCCCCTAATTTGGAGGATGGGCTCTTTTTGAGCTTCCTGCATTTAATATTAGATTCATTGGCGAATGGCGATAGCTCAGTGGTAAAACAACGAAAAAGAGTTTTTGGGTGCACGGAAGTCTCTGGTCCTATGCTCAGAGGTTCCAGGTAGGACTACCAAAGACTTCTCTGTCTCAAACACAGGAGTGTCATCACCAATCAGAAACAACAACACTAAACTATGTGGACTAATGGCTTAATTTAGTTGAAGGCGATAATATGTGTTTAGCAGATGTTCAGTGTTCATCTGGGAGTGTGTGTGTGTGTGTGTGTGTGTGTGTGTGTGTGTGTGTGTGTGTCAACAGGAAGTAAGGGTATGACTTTCAGGAAGAAAGAACAGTTCTTTCCCTTTAAATTTTCTACCACTGATGAGCTGGAGATTGCATTTCTACCAACGTTGCTCTAACGCATCATTGGTAGAAAATGGTTCTACCATTTTTCTGGAGGAAAATTCCATGCTGCGCCGGTCCTGCGCCAGCCGAGTTCAGCTGGTGCAAGAGTGGCTCTGGGCGGGGGGAGGGTGGGAGAGAGGGCGTTTCTGGGCAGTGGGTATTGTTTTTAAATTAACCATGCTAGAAGCATGCTAGTAGCATGCCGGAAACTTCACTTCCAGCAATTTTGCTAGCTAAAATTGGATTTATCTAGATTTCTGAATAATTGCATAAAGATAATGAGAATGCTTTCTCTTGCTCTTTTCACTGTGACCCATTTGGGTGACCCATTTGGGTGTCTGCTGGCCGCTTTGACGTGTTTCAGCAATGGCACACACCACAGAGCGGGGAACAGGACTTACAGCCTGTACATGGGAATGAATTTAGACCTTCCAGTGTTCACACTACAGAAAGATTTTTTAGAAGTCTAGGACAAAAATATCTGGATTTTGAAACAGTCTGGATTTTGGATGTCCAGATAAGGGATCATCTTCCTGTAATAGCCTACTTCCATGCCAGAGATCAGGGGCATAGCTAAAGAAGTGCAGGGGGGTGCAATTGCACCGGGCAACAAGCTTTGGGGGGGGGGAGCGACAAACCAAGCTTGACACTGGTGGCCAAAATGGTGAAAATCTTGGTATGTATGAATAATAGCATCATGTTACAAATCATTGGAAAGGTAATTTAATGCAGAATGCAATGAGACAAACTGAAGTGTAATATCTTCCTGCTATCAAAAGTTGCGGCTAAAACCCCAGAAAACAAAACTACAACTGTGATGTTACTTCCTGTTGTGACATCATTTCAGGGGCAACATTTTGCCCTCTACACTGAGCTACATTTTCATTAGCTACACCACTGACAGGGATGACCTCCCAGCTCCCACAGAAGCTGGACTAGATGGGCCCTTGGCCTGATCCAGTGGGGCTGTTCCTATGAGTACATGTCTGAAGAGCATCTGGTTCTGGTGGCTATCAAAGAGAAATGCTGTGGGGAATCTTGACTAGCCACCGGTGAGTTAACCTCAGAATTTACCTCAGAATGTCAGATACAAGGGAGTGGCTACAGGATGTAGGCATCTTGCTGTCCTAAGTGCTCCCTGAGGCATCTGGTGGGCCACTGTGAGATACAGGAAGCTGGACTAGATGGGCCTTTGGCCTGATCCAGTGGGGCTCTTCTTATGTTTTAACCAATGTGAACTCAGGTTCTGAGTTTCGTCCCTGTGTTTGGTCCTCTTTGTTCTCTCTTATACATGAGATGCCAAACTTGCTGTGCAGAAAGAATCCGATCTATGCTGACTTCTATTCTAATAATTTTGATTTGTTGGCGTTATTGTTTTGTATTTTGGAGGGATTTTTTCTGTCTCTCCAAAATATGCCTTTTGCTAACAGGTGCTTGGTTTAACAATATTCGCTCCCTTTTCAGTTCTGGTAGATTTAATAGCATAGTAGCTAAATGGAGTTTATATAGCTTATCCTGTATATATTTAGAGATAAGAAGTTCATTTAGGGATTAGGGAATGCTTCTTGTATATGCACCATTAAGCACAGCACATCTGCTACTGAGCTGGCAATCAGCGGAATATTGAGAAAAGTTATAAAGAAATCTTTTTGTACATTCTCTCTCTCTCTCTCTCTCTCTCTCTCTCTCTCTCTCTCTCTCTCTCACACACACACACACACACACACACACACACACACACACACACACAC
>JAJKFI010000033.1:4454893-4480582 GCA_029204185.1 Lerista edwardsae
CACACACACACACACACACACACACACACACACACACACACACACACTCTGGCAGGGACAGCATTTGCATATAGGAGCCGTCAGATCAGAGATTTCCAGCTCAAATCCACAAGGAGAGCACCAAATTCATAAACCTTTCAGGAGGAGATGTGGGTGGGGTGGTGGTGGTGGTGATGGGGGGGGAAGAGAGAAATATTTTGCACTTTGCAAAGATCTCTTTCCATTTGGGAAAGTGGGTCAGGGAGATGGAGAACAACAACATGCATATTCCACAGACAAGTCTGAGGGCTTCCTTTGTGATGCCATGACAAGCTGCTGCTTCTGTTTTGCAGGCAGTGTGATGAAGGAGAATAATAATAGTGGAAAGGGAAAACAAATAATAGATCAAGGGTCTCCTCCTCACACCCTTCCTTGGTTAGTTCATATTCAGATGATGTGAACGGCCCCTAGCAGTGGCCTTCATCATTGTCATGCAAGAAAGGGAGAGCTGCCTTCCATCCTGCCCGGGGCTCCCAAGGGCCACTCCTTGAGCCACTTTATATTGGGAATCCCAACACTGTGCAAAAAATGTGATGCAATGCAATACTTGGGGGTCCCCAAGTGCCAGAGCTGGAGCAGGCTCTGATTGCGCCTGGGGCAGGGCTGTGACGAAAGGCATCACTGTGTCTGCTGCACAGCCTTGCCGTGCCATTCTTCTGGAATGGATCCATTTTGCAGCGTCACAGAGGAAAGGGTGGGTGGGAGGAGCCCAGCTCCGCACCACATTTCTCCCCAGCGTGTCCAGCTCCCTCACCAGCGCCCATGGCAGGTGCTACAAGCTCCATGCACACAATGCTTGTTATGATTCATACAATTGCCAACAGACCAAAGGGGGGGGGAATCTGGCTATAGCTCAAAGGGAAGAGCAGAATTGCTGATCACCCCTGGTGATCCAGTGGCTGTGAAAGGCACAGTAACAGGGGCCAGTCCAAAAGTTGGCAACTTGTGTGATTGAACGAAATGGGCAATAGTGCAGCAGCAGCAGCTCCAGAAACTTCCACCAGCACTGGTAAGTTGGTGGAGGAGGTATACATTGCAGTGGTGTCATTCAAATGATTTAGGAACAGGAACTCACTTTTGATTGGCACTTGTCGGGAACCCGGAACCAGCCACGGAGCCCGGTAGGATCTGGAACGCCCGTTCTGGTCCGTTCCCCCTGAATGACATCACTGATACATTGGCCCACCATCTGCCCTGGGAATCCTCCATGCAGGGGACAAGGCAGAATTCTCTCCTGCCCTTGCGCTCCAGCAACTGACATCCAGAGACCCAGTGGCATAGCTAAGGCATCTGCTACCCAGGGCAAAGAAGATTTTGTAGCCCCCGCCACCTCCATGACGAAATCAAATTTAATTGATTAAGTAAGCAAATAAATACAAGGCTTTCTGATTAATTGGCCATAACATTCGATAGAGTATGGATATTCCAATGCAGGTTTTTTTTAATGGCGTTCAGCATTAAATTACCTTTCCAAAGATATATAACATGATGATATTATTCATTCATACCTAGTTTGTCACAATGGTGGCCACTAGTGTCAAGCTCAGCTTGTGGTCCCCCTAAAGCTGGATGTCCGGTGCAATTGCTACCCCTTGCACTCGCTTAGTTACACCACTGCAGAGGAATATTGTGGCTTAGCTTGGAAGTAGTGTATCGAGTGCTTTTCTTCTTCAAGTCAGATTGAAGATGGTTTTTGTGACTTTTGATATATACTGGAGATCATTTGTTTGCTTGGTGTATATATGGAATGGGAGAGGAAGGATGAGAGGGAGCTAAATCACCTGAATGGAAAATGCTCAAATGTCCAATAAAGTTTAGGTGCTCGAGTGCAACTAAAAAGGTGGCATAAATGGCTGTAACATCACCAGAATCTAATGCACAGAATATACTTTGGTCTGTTTGAGAAAACGAGCTTGTATTGTGTGTGTCAATGAGTTGGACTCGACTGCAGGTGTCACTGTTAGATCTGAAATAAGAGCTTGCTCTTTTCCAGTTCCTATCATTTACAGTAATTTTTCTCTTCTTCCTCACATCACAATTGTAAAAGCAATGGGGGGGGGAATGAAGGAAGGGGCAAAAACTATATAATTAACCCTTTCCATACATAGATGTGTGCAGGCATGATCTATATATGTAAAAACATCTACGTCAACTAAGTCAGGGCTTTTACACCTGAAATTTCCAAGCCACAGGCAGGATGGGGTAAAGGAGACAAATCTGATGTGACTGAGGCTGAAAATGTTTCAAAAATACACTCTTGAGTGGATATCTGAACTCCTACCCTGACCCTTGTGAAGTGATAGTATGAGACTCGGTACAAAAAACACTGTCTGGATATTAAATCACAGGTAGACTGGATGACGGCCAAAGAATTCACAGTTTACGACCACACTGTGTACAAATCCATTTTTGTCCTTTGAAGTCTCATTTTTCAGCAAGCACAAAATAGACACTTGGGTAAGAAACAGGCCGAAAGGCAAGTGGGGAGTGACAGCATTCAGAGAGTGACAACGTTGCTGAGTTCAGAGAGACTTTCCTTGCATGGGGTGCATTTAGCTTAAAATCTCTCAGAAAAGAAAATGAAACGTTGTGTTTCACAACTGCATTCACTGTTTTACAGTCCTGTTATCCACCCGAAGCCTCCAGAAAGGCGGCAAATGAACAACTCAGCAGGTAAACATTTCCTTAAAATGACAACTGCAAACAAAGATTCGGATTCTTTGCTGAAAGCCTCCGATCCACAAAGGAAGTTGTCTGCTTATTGGCGGGGAAGGGGGAGAAATACAAGATGTGGTAAAGCAATGTAAGAGCTCTAACAATTGTATTTCCAAACGACAGATTGTAAGCCTTTTTCCGCGTAAGGCGTTTGCAACAGAAATTCTCGGCAAGAATTCATTGCCAGCGCCCGCTTAATTCCATGCGCCTGGATACTATATTTTTAAACTATTAGCCAGGTCTACAGTGATCAACACCCTGCACTGACGTTTAGAAGACTGCAGTGGGGTTCTGCTTCTGTGCATGGTTTACTCCCTGTATGCTTACTGGATGGAAAGAAAATCAAGCTCATTTGATTTTATTTCCTCTTCAGCACCATGAATTTTCAGTCTGCTTGCCTCGTCGTGTTTCTTATGAATTTCCAAACTCCTGGATCTTTGGTATGCTACGGTCCTCTGGCGCACCTTCTCATTGCAAGCGAACAATGGCCTATATACATTCTTTTGGCACATAGCTATGCACTCCGCCTGCAAATAATTGTTTTGTGCCCTCTAATTGAAGGCGGAAAGTATTACTGAAGTATGGTCTTCTCCCAGTTTTTTTTTATATTTTTCAATTTTGCACAAAATGAGAAAAGAAAGTGTGAAGGATAGAAAAGACCAAGGGGGATGGGAAAAGCAGGCCAATACATTTTTGAATAAGAATGGCCCATGTAGTGTGACCGTAGGGTAAATGCAAATCTCTGTTTTCAAACACAGCCTCGTGAATTCTTATTAGGGGTTCGTGACTTCACCTCCAACCGCATCATTCCATATTTATAAGTGTCAAAGAAAATAGACTCCTTCCTCGTTCAGGTGTGTTCGGCTAAATGCTGCCCCTTTAATCTTAAAAAACGGCTCATCTGGTATGTTTTCTTCAATTCCCAAATTGTTCAGGGAATAGGAGATAAAAGATGCGCGCACGCACACACACACATGCACACATACACACAAAGAAAAGAAAAAAGAAAAGAAAAAGAGGAAGCGGCAATCTTCCACAAAGATCTTTTTTAGTGTCAACTTAAATGCACACAAATAGCAGATGATGATCTCTTTTATTGGGCTAACATTTATCCAGTAATATCCACACACTTTTAAAACCATTTGAGACCTTCTCTTCAGGTGTTCATTTGAATAGAAATAGCTGAACGAGTGTTTTTATAATTGATCCCTGGAGTACTGAATGTCTAGTGCAGCATAACCAACATTTTTTTCCCCATTGCTGATTTTTTTTTTTCCAAATTACTACTCTGCAAAATTAGGATTTTTGTACACTTTTGATAGGAAAATTAACCTCCCAAATGCCAACATTCCTTAATGTTCCTGACGAAAACAAGGGACTTTGAAGCAAAAGTCTTCCTCTCTTAAATTAGCAAAAACAACATCCACCTAGATTCCAAAAGGTTAAAAAAGAATTTATTTAGGAATGTAGGGGACTTCAACGTTCTGAGAATGCTTAACTAAACATCCTTTTTTCAAACAGCAATGGCAAAAGTTTTTTTTTAAAAAATTCCTTTCATTTAGATCGAAGGATATTATGTTGTCCACAATGTTAGGAATGAAACCTTCATTAAAAACAACCACCACCACCTCTTACTTGCTATGTGCGTCAGCTAGTCTGAATTTCCCTGCTAAACTTTCATTCTTGGATGTTTTACCTTCCAATCTGTTGAGCTGATACAAAGGGACATGCAGCAAGTGATTTCTGTCCTTTCCCTTTTTCTTTTTTTAAAGAACACCTTTTGAAATAAAAGACATTGTGCGGAATGCAGTATCAAAAGTTGAACGTCAACTTTTATAAACAGCCATCCCTTCGAAAGCCAAGGCAGCCGGCTGATGCTTGAATCGCCCTCTTGTCGCAAGCCTTACCTGAATAGCATTTAAAAAGTAACAGAGGGAGATATTATAATGAGCATGTGATAAAACCAGTTAACATTTGTGTGCCATAGTAAAAGCTCGAGTATAAAGAAAATACTAGCCAGCCACTAGAGAGATCCACTTATGTTCATGATACAAGCACTACAAACTCTGCTTCTATCAAACTATCAAGTACAAGATCCATCTTTAATCCTGCTGAGCTGAGACTCATTTTATTTGTGATGGTGCAGGGAGAAATTACGCTCCTCCGTATTTGCCTTGAACTTCACCCTCGCCCTCTTCTCTCTGCGCTATTGAGCAGCACAAAAGCTTGCGCTCGCGAGTACGGAGTCTTTATTTTTTTCCCCTTTGTGCAAGATTATTCAGATCAGCCTTCACAAGGTTCCTCAATGCATTTCGCTGAGAGAAAGAAATTGTTGCTGTGTGCAGTCCCTTTTTCTGTCCACCACACATCAGGATCTTGTGTGGAGACAGGTCAGGATTAGTGGACTGGAAAGGGGCCCGTTCTCTATTCTGGGGCCCTGGTTCTCTTTCACCTCAGTGCCAGAGCCAATGTATGCACATGCGCATATTCTCGCCTCTGTAATGCAAAACAGTGCACGTAATTATCATTTCATTTTCCTGGTTGCAAGACAGTTTGAAATTGGCTCGGTATTGCTTGGTAAAATTCTGAGAGAGCTAAAGGTACCGCAGTAGCAAGCATGCCATTTGTGGTGGCAGAATGCCCAATTTCGTCCCTCCCACCCCCCGTTTCAGAGCACATGCAATTGTCCCTCTGACCAATTCCACATAAGAACATAAGAAGAGCCCTGCTGGATCAGGCCAAAGGCCCATCTAGTCCAGCTTCCTGTATCTCACAGCGGCCCACCAGGTGCCCCAGGGAGGCATGAGACAACAAGATGCTTGCATCCTGTTGCCACTCCCTTGCACCCAGTACTCTGAAGTAGCCTACTACTAATGTAAGGAGGCTACAACCCATCATTGCCTATAGCCCACGATGGACTTTTCTTCCAGAAATCTGTCCAATCCCCTCTTAAAGGCATCAAGACCAGATGCCATCACCACCTCCTGTGGCAAAGAGTTCCACAGATTAACTACCCGCTGGGTAAAAAAAGTACTTCCTTTTATCTGTTTTAACTCTCCCAACCCTCAGTTTTAGCGGATGCCTCCTGGTTCTGGTGTTTTGAGAGAGGGAAAAGAACATCCCTTTATCGACTCTATCCCTTCCATGCATAATTTTGTATGTCTCAGTCATGTCCCCCCTCAGGCGCCTTTTTTCTAGGCTGAAGAGCCCCAAACGCTGCAGGTTTGCACATACTAAGGTTTGCAGTCTAATGCACGATTTCTCAAACTGTGGTGGGTCAAACTCCTGGGGCCTAGGTGGATGCTGGAAAGGGGGAGGGCTGTGTGATGGTTTTGCTTGTGTCAAGGTTGCAAATAGGCTTTTTCTTCTTTCTGATTCACTTTGATATTGGAAAATGGATGAGAAAAAGCCCAAATTATTGCTGCGTTCTCAGGAAAGCAGCAGGCTCTGGCATCACAATAACGGCACTTCTGGCCACTGCATCACTTCTGGTGGGTCCTGGGCAGACTGTCATTCTAAGAAGTGCTAAAACGGCTGAGAACCACTGGTCGAATGCATGCTTGTTTGGGACTAACCTACACTGAATCTTGCTTCTGAGCAAACAGCATTGGATTGAAGCTGAGTGTTATAAGGAAGGAAGAAGCAGTGGCGTAGCTACAAGGGGGCAAAATGGGAACTACTGCTGGTGCTGCAATGCGCTGTCTAATCGGCCCCTCCCACTCACTGTTGAGGAACTCTGGGTAGCGAGAGCAATGCACAGGCGCTCACTGAACCAAGCAGTGTTTCCCATGTCCTGCTGTTGCTGCCCAGAATGGTTCCAAAAGCGAGTGGGAGGAACTGCTTATACGGCGCATTGAGGTGCCTGCAGTACTTACCGGGTTGCCCCTTCTAGCTATGCTAGAGTACAGCAGAAGCCTCATGGATCAAACCAAAGGTTGTATACAGTGGCGGTCCGGGCCGGGAGCGCGCCCCATGGCAGGCACTGACCACGCGCCCCCCATGTCGCCCCGCCCCCGTGCGGAAACCCCAGAAACGCTCTATTTCAGAGCGTAAGGGAGGCGTGGGTGGGGCAGAAACCGCACGGTCTCTTCTGGACCGCCTGCAGTGGTGCCCCGCCACTGCCCCGCGCCCCATGGCTCGTGCCATGGGGTGCTACAGGTAAGATACGCGCCTGGTTGTATAAGCTAATGCATCTGCCTTCCTGAGCCATACATTGATCCAGCAAGGTCACTATTGACTATTCTGACAGTAGCAGCTCTCCAGGGTTTCAGGCAGAGGTCTTTTCAGTCCTACTTAGTAATGCCAAGGATTGAACCTGGGACCTTCCGTATGCAAAGCATTGGTTCAACTTTGCAGCTACAGCCTCTGACCAGGCGTAGATCTGCTTAGCCCAGCATCTGGTTTCTGAGAGTAGCCAGCCATCTGTTTCCAAGAAGCACACAAGTGGCTCTTGAAGGCAATAGCTCTCTCCCACAGCTTTCCCCCCACCTCTGGTATTAGTGACATTAAGAAAGAAGGTTTTATGCCTTCATGGTGACCAGGAGCTAATCTCTGTATTGACGTGAGAAGAGCCCTGCTGGATCAGGCCAAAGGCCTATCTAGTCCAGCATCCTGTATCTCACAGTGGCCCACCAAAAGCCTCAGGGAGCACACAAGAGAACAAGACACATGTATCCTGTTGCCACTCTCTTGCACCTGGCATCCCGAGGTAGAATTCTGGGGTAAATAATAACTTGCAACTCAGTTTGGGCCTTAAGAACATAAGCCCTGCTGGATCAGGCCAAAGGCTCATCTAGTCCAGCTCCTGGTATCTCACAATGGGCCACCAGATACCTCAGAGAGCACACACAACAAGATGCCTGCATCCTGTTGCCACTCCCTTGCACCTGGCATTCTGAAGTAGCCTACTACTAATGTAAGGAGGGTTCACAACCCATCATGGCCTACAGCCCACGATGGAATTTTCCTACAGAAATCTGTCCAATCCCCTTTTAAAGACACCTAGGCCAGATGCCATCATCACCTCCTGTGGCAAGGAGTTTCATAGAGCATTTACCTACTGGATAAAAATGTACTTTTATCCGTTCTAGTTCTCCCAACACTCAATTTTAGTGGATTCCCCCTGGTTCTGGTGTTTTGAGAGGGAAAAGAACCTCTCTCTGTTGACTCTATCCATCCCATGCAGAATTTTGTATGTCTCAATCATGTCCCCCTTCAGGTGCCTTTTTCCAGTCAGCATGTAAGTTGCCCTTTCATTTGTTGTTGTTCAGTCGCTAAGTCGTGTCCGACTCTTCGCGACCCCATGGACCACAGCACGCCAGGCCTCCCTGTCCTCCACTAGCTTCCTGAGTTCGCCCAATTTCATATTCATTGCTTCGGTGACACTATCTAACCATCTCATCCTCTGTCGCCCCCTTCTCCTTTTGCCTTCAATCTTTCCCAGCATGAGGGTCTTTTCTAAAGAGTCCTCTCTTCTCATCAGGTGGCCAAAGTATTGGAGCTTCAGCTTCAGCATTTGTCCTTCCAGGGAGCAATCAGGCTTGACCTCCTGGAGAATTGACCGATTGGATCTCTTTGCAGTCCAGGGGACTCTCAAGAGTCTTCTCCAACACCATAATTCAAAAGCATCGATTCTTCGACGCTCTGCCTTTCTTATGGTCCAGCTCTCACAGCCATACATGGCTACTGGGAAAACCATCGCTTTGACCATGCGGACCTTTGTTGGCAGGGTGATGTCTCGGCTTTTGATTAAGCTATCTAGGTTCACCATAGCTTTCTTCCCAAGAAGTAAACGTCTTTTAATTTCATGGCTGCAGTCACCATCTGCGGTGATCTTGGAGCCCAGGAAAATAAAGTCTGTCACTGCTTCCATTTCTTCCCCTCCTATTTGCCAGGAAGTGATGGGAGTGGTTGCCATGATCTTAGTCTTTTTAATGTTGAGTTTCAAACCAATTTTGGCACTTTCCTCTTTCACCCTCATCAAAAGGTTCTTTAGGTCTTCCTCACTTTCTGCCAGTAGAGTGGTATCGTCTGCATATCGGAGGTTGTTGATGTTTCTCCCAGCAATCTTGATTCCAGCTTGTGAGTCATCCAGCCCTGCCTTCCTCATGATGTACTCTGCGTATAAGTTAAATAAGCAGGGTGACAATATACAGCCTTGTCGTACTCCTTTCCCAATTTGAAACCAGTCGGTTGTTCCATGTCCAGTTCTAACTGTTGCTTCCTGACCCGCATAAAGGTTTCTCAGAAGGCAGATCAGGTGGTCTGGAACTCCCATCTCTTCAAGAACTTGCCACAGTTTGTTGTGATCCACACAGTCAAAGGCTTTAGCATAATCAATGAAGCAGAGGTAGATGTTTTTCTGGAACTTTCTTGCTTTCTCCATGATCCAGCGAAGGTTGGCAATTTGATCTCTAGTTCCTCTGCCTCTTCGGAAACCAGCTTGTACATCTGGTAGTTCTCGATTCACATACTGCTGAAGCCGAGCTTGTAGGATTTTGAGCATGACCTTGCTAGCATGTGAAATGAGTGCAATGGTGCGGTAATTCGAGCAATCTTTGGCATTGCCCTTCTTTGGGATTGGAATGTAGACTGATCTTTTCCAATCTTGTGGCCACTGTTGGGTTTTCCAAATTTGCTGGCATATGGAGAGCAGCACTTGGACAGCATCATCTTTTAAGATTTTGAGTAATTCCGCTGGAATGCTGTCACCTCCACTAGCTTTGTTGTTAGTGAGGCTTTCTAAAGCCCACTTGACTTCACTCTCCAGGATGTCAGGTTCGAGCTCAGTGACTGTACCACTGTGGTTATCAGGAACATTTAGATCGGCCTTATAGAGTTCCTCTGTGTATTCTTGCCACCTCTTCTGAATCTCATCTGCTTCTGTTAGGTCCTTGCCATTTTTGTCCTTTATTGTGCCTACCTTAGCACGAAATTGTCCTTTGACATCTCCAATTTTCTTGAAAAGATCTCTAGTCCTCCCCATTCTGTTGTTTTCCTCTATTTCTTTGCATTGCTCATTTAGAAAGGCCTTCCTATCTCTCCTTGCTGTTCTCTGGAAATCTGCATTCAGTTGGGTATATCTTTCCCTTTCTCCCTTGCTTTTGGCTTCTCTCCTTTCCTCAGCTATTTGTAAAGCCTCGTCAGACAGCCACTTTGCCTTCTTGCATTTCTTCCTCTTTGGGATGGTTTTAGTTGCTGCCTCCTGTACAATGTTACAGACCTCCGTCCAAAGTTCTTCAGGCACTCTGTCTACCAAATCTAAGCCCCTAAATCTATTTGTCACCTCCACTGTATATTCGTAGGGGATCTGATTTAGGTCATACGTGGAGGGCCTAGCGGTTTTCCCTACTTTTTTCAGTTTAAGCCTGAATTTGGCAAGAAGAAGCTGATGATCTGAGCCACAGTCAGCTCCAGGTCTTGTTTTGACTGCCTGTATGGAACTTTTCCATCTTTGGCTGCAAAGAATGTAATCAATCTGATTTCGATGTAGACCGTCTGGTGAAGTCCATGTGTACAGTCGCCGTTTGTGTTGCTGGAAAAGGGTGTTTGCTATGACTAATGTGTTCTCCTGACAGAACTCTATCAGTCTTTGCCCTGCTTCATTTTGTACTCCAAGACCAAACTTGCCTGTTATTCCTCTTACCTCTTGACTGCCTACTTTAGCATTCCAATCCCCTATGATGAGAAGGACATCTTTTTTGGGTGTCAATTCTAGAAGCTGTTCTAGGTCTTCATAGAAGCGGTCAACTTCTTCCTCCTCAGCACCAGTGGTTGGGGCGTAGACTTGGATTAGTGTGATGTTGAAAGGTTTGCCTTGGATCCGAATGGAAATCATTCTATCATTTTTGAGGTTATACCCCAGTACTGCTGTTCTCACTCTCTTGTTCACGATGAAGGCTACTCCATTTCTTCTAAGGGATTCCTGCCCACAGTAGCAAATATAATGGTCATCTGAATTAAATTCTCCCATTCCTGTCCACTTTAGTTCACTAACTCCCAGGATGTCGATGTTCAGCCTTGACATCTCACGTTTGACCACATCTAGCTTGCCTTGATTCATAGATCTGACGTTCCAGGTTCCTATGTAGTATTGTTCTTTGCAGCATCGCACTTTCCTTTCACTTCCAGACACATCCACAGCTGAGCTTCCTTTCAGTTTTGACCCAGCTACTTCACTCTTTCTGGAGCTACTAGTACTCGTGTTCTGCTCTTCCCCAGTAGCATAATGGACACCTTCCGACCTGAGGGTCTCATCTTCCAGTGTCATATCGTTTAGCCTTTTTGTTCTGTAATCCATGGGGTTTTCTTGGCAAGAGTACTGGAGTGGGTTGCCACTTCCTTCTCCAGCGGACCACGTTTAGTCAGAACTCTCTGCTGTGACCTGTCCATCTTGGGTAGCCCTACATGGCATAGCTCACAGCTTCATTGAGCTACTCAAGCCCCTTCGCCACGACAAGGCAGTGATCCATGAAAGGGTGCCCTTTCATGCTTGGTATGTTATAATGTGAATTAGTTCTGCGGAGAGAGATCCAGATTGGGATAATCCAGATTGAGGGATAATCCAGATTGGGGGGGGGGTGTTAACCTTTACTTATGGCCCCAATCCAATTGTGCCACCCAGTACTATATGGAATATTTATTTCTTTTCCACATTTTTATTCTGCCCTTCCTCGAAGGGTGTACATGAAGGAGATTGAGGTGGTGTACATAGTTCCTCCCTCCTTTTGTCCTCACAACAATCTTGTGAGGTAGGTGAGACTGAGAGATGGTGTATAGCCCAAGGTCATGCAGCTGGCTTCAGGGTGGAGCAGGGATTTGGAACTGCATCTTCCAGGTCTACGTTCAACTCCCAAACCACTACAACCATCCTGGCTCTCGGAAATAAAAGCCAACCATGTATTTGGCATAAGGTATTTTGTCCTAACAGAAATGAACAGGCCCCCTCCCCACCCATAAATCTGTTTAATTAAATGGGCCTATGTACTAGGAATGCATGCCAAAGGGGGGGGGGAAGGTGGCTGACTTTGCTATGTTGCTATCATGAATGCACTTGCTTGTTTTAAAGATTTATTTTTAAATATTTTTACACCACCTTCCAGCCATTGACCTCGGGGGCCTTAAGCCTCAGAACAGAGTTGAGGCTAAAGATGGAGGAGGACACGACCGTGATCTGCCCTGACATTTTCTACCAACGTTGTGCATTTCTACCAATGTTGCTCTAACGCATCGTTGATCGAAAATGGTTTTTAATTCGGACATTCGTGGTAAACAATTTGAGGGGATGGAGTGAATGCACGGCGCACTTGCTTTCCCATGCATCCTTCGCATAGGCAAAGCTGAGCCCATGCATTTTTCAGCCAAAAGGGCAGAGATAGCATATACATTTCTCTTGGGGGGGGAAGAAACCTGGAACATCAACTGTAAGCAAGGGGTGGAGAAGCAAAAATCATGGCCAAACTTGAGGTGGTACTTTTACCTGATTAGGTTCTGAACAGAACTTTGCAGGCAGGGACGGCCTTAAGTCCATGTGACCAATGTCATCACATTGGGCCCCGCGCTTTGGGGGTCCCTCACCAGCAAAGTGAGCATAGTGCCTGTTGCTGATGCTGGGATCTCTATGGGCTGTCGGTCAGTGGGGCCAGCAGAGCAGCTCTACCTTGGGCCCTCCCACCTGGCCCTGCCTCCAAAGGGCCCCAAATGGGCCTCCTGGAAGCAGTAGGCAGTGACATCATCATGTCGGCATCAACTATTTCCATGGCACCACAAGTGCTCTTCTTGGTGAGTGGGGGGGCCCTGTGGGGAAGTCAGGAGCCCTGCGGGAATGCCCTGCATTGGGCCTCACCGCTCCTAGAACCGGCCCTGTTTGTAGGGGTTTTCAAAATAGTTTTGGTAGAGTTCAGGGGTAACATGAAGAAATATGGCAAAGCGGGCCCTGAGATTTATATGAGGAGAACATGTGGATCTCTATACACCGGGAGCAGTGGTGTCATCCAAATGATTTAGGAACGGGCACTCACTTTTGATTGGCACTTGTCGGGGCCCGCCCACCGGAAGTGACGTCATAAGCCAGAAGTGATGTCATGATTGTTGCCATGGATGTGATCATGTTTGTAATAACTTCAGCTTGTGGTTAGTGTTGATTTAACTTCTATTGCTTTGCTTTCTAGAGATGTGTATATATATATATATATATTGCTTCAACTGCTCCCTGGTTAAATAGCAGGGGCCAGCTTCGAGTGGGCGGGGCCAGCTCAACTTCTAGGAACCGGTACTTGCGTAGTGGTGCGTAGTGGGTGCATGACATCACTGACCGGGAGCCCTAGTTACAGATGTTCAACTTACGGGCGTCACGAGGGATGGACAGCGGCACCAGCTATGCGCCATCTGTCTTGGTGCTTTTGTGCAGGTGTGATAGCCAGTTTTCAATCTCTGGCCGTTCCGACTTGAAGGCCAACCTCTGGAACGGAACCTGTTGGGGACTTAAAGTATGGGCAGCCCAATCCTATCCAAACTCCTCCAGCCAACGCAGCGGTGCCACCACAGTGTGTGTTGCATCCTGTGGTGGTGGTGGGAGTGCCGGACGCGCCCTTGCCCGGGGGTAAGCCTCCACTGCCTGAATGGGTCTACTTGGTTCTGCACTAATGAATTTGCTGACAAGTGTCCGCCTGTACCTGGGAAGGTGGATTGAGGCTGGGAAGGGAATATTGGCTGCATTGATACTGTCCCCTTCCCAGCCTCAGCCTGCCCCTTTCTCCCCCCCATTTCCTCCCAGTCCTGCTCTCTCCCTTCCCTGGTCTCTCCATCTTCCCGTCAGATATTTCTTTCTGGGACTGGTGGTGGTCCTTCCACCAACACTCCTGAAATGGCTGCTGGTGGTGCCACAACAATCATTTCACAGCAGCAAAACTGTGTCCCACTGCAAGGCACTCCTCCTCATGCCGGCCTAACCCTGATAGGATTGAGCCATGAGTCAACCTGGAACTGCCTTGCTGGATCAGGCCAAGAGCCCATCTAGTCCAGCTTTCTGTAGGCTGTGATGGACTTTTCCTACAGTATTTGCAGTTCATTAGGTTCAGGAAATGTTCAGATCTTGCCTTCTCATCGTCACCATCTCTGTTAAACATGGAGGTGGTGCCAGGGTAATAGGCTACCTCAGAACGCGAGATGCAGGGAAGTGACAGCGAGATACTAGTATCTGGTGTGTGCTCCGCGAGGCATCTGGTGAGCCACTGTGAGATACAGAGCCCTAAAGTTGAAAAGTTGGCCACTCCAGATCTAGCACATCACCAGATTCTGTCTTGTGACATCACTAGGCCTTACCTCAATAACAGGGATTTTTTTTAACGCACCTGACCTGAGCAAGACCTCCTCATTGGTAGCTCTCCCTGAAAGGGACCATTCAGTCCCAGCTCTTCTTATGTTCCAGCAACAACCTTATTTTAGAAGCAGGCTGCCTCAGAATTGCAGGTGCCAGGGGGTTGCAATCAGTGACGGGATCTACAAACGACCTGGGGGAACGCTGGGCGGGACTTACGCAGAGCTTCCGTGTGATTGGCTGCCCGTCCGCAGCGTTCTGCAGCTGTCCTGGCCTGGGGGGGGGCTGCCCCCGGTTAGCGCGCCCCACCGCTGCTCACCCAGGCACCCGGCGCGACCTTCACCCATCCTCCGCAGCGAGCAGGAGCCCCCCCCGAGCCAGGGCAGCTGCGGATCGCCGCAGACGGGCTGCCAATCACCCACATGTCCCGCCTATGTCCCGCCCAGTGTTCCCCCAGGTCGTTTGTAGATCCCGTCGCTGGTTGGATGTAGGTATCGTGTGCGCTCCCTGAGGCATCTGGTGGGCCACTGTTGGGAAGCTGGACTAGACGGGCCTTTGGCCTGATCCAGCAGGGCTCTTCTTATTTTCTTAAATTTCTTTTCCTGCTCAAGTTAAAAGTCCTTTTTAATACATGAAATTATCCTTGGAGAGAACAGGAAGAGTGCTATTGCTTTTGAACCGCGTACCAAAAAAAAGGGAGGTTTGGAAGCTGAAAACACCGAAATCCGCAAAAAAAATCCAGCGAAAAACAAAACCGTTTTCACCCACCTCTACAAATTCCTCAAGGTCTGTATAAGCTCACTTCACATTGTGAGCCCCCCTTTAAGTATCAAAATCTCTCTTTTTTTAGGGGGGGGGGCGGGCGGATAAATGCCTTGCAAGATCAAGCTGCAACAATGCTGGCGGAGCTGGAGCCAGCTAGCCAGCTCTGATCCTTTCTGCTGATTGAGCCGTCCAGTTGACTGGAAGAGGCTGACAGCCGAGCAGGCCCTGGTCTGAGCGGAGCAGCTCCCCGGCCAGCTGGCGAGGGGATGGGCCAGAGCCAGGCAATTATCGCCTGGTGCAGAGGTCGGAAGCCTCCGAGAGGCTGATGCACTAATGAAACACAAATGGGACATCTGCGTGCAGGAGTTCAGCAAAGCACGGAGAGCAGGACTTGGCCAAGCGCCTATGTTTTTTCAGAGAGCAAAAGCACTTTCTGCACAAGCCAAGGAAAAGCCTCCGAGGACCAGGCATGCAGAAAAAGAGCCTTTGGCTCACCTGCTTTACTTGTATATAATGGGTAAGTTTTATAGGAATGTTTCCGGGCTCTGCAGCCTTTGGGCCAAACGACCCATGTAATGACGTTAAGAGCACAATCCTAACCTAGAGTTAGGCCGGCACAGTGAGGCCAGCAAAGTTTGGCCAGCACAAGGGACACTGTAAAGCAGCGACAGGATCTACAAACGACCTGGGGGAACGCTGGGCGGGACTTACGCGGGGCTTCCACGTGATTGGCTGCCCGTCCGCAGCGTTCTGCAGCTGTCCTGGCCTGGGGGGGGGCTGCCCCCGGTTAGCGCGCCCCACTGCTGCTCGCCCAGGCACCTGGCGCGACCCTCACCCGTCCTCCGCAGCGAGCAGGAGCCCCCCCCCCCGAGGCCAGGGCAGCTGCGGATCGCCGTGGACGGGCTGCCAATCACCCGGATGTCCCGCCTACGTCCCGCCCAGCATTCCCCCAGGTCGTTTGTAGATCCCTTCACTGCCGTAAAGTATGTTTGGGCCACCCTCAGAGAGGAGTGCACCATCTCCCTGATGGCGAGAAGGCTCTAAACATGCTTTACGGTGTCCCTTGTGCTGGCCAAACTTTGCTGGCCTCACTATGCCGGCCCAACTCCAGGTTAGGATTGTGCTCTAAACCTGCTTTCCCAATGGTTTGCAAACAAACACTGCAGGTACTTAGGAATGGGCTTGTAGGTGCAAAACTGGCCCAGTAGGAATTTGTTGATAACCTGCCCTTCCATTTGCTACTGCACCACACCCTGAATGGACCGTTCCACAGCAAATGTTTAGAGGTAAAAGGATCACCTCTGCTCCTCTTCTGCTTTTAGTACATCATGTAGATCAGTGTTTCTCAATGTTTGTCCTCCGCTGTACCACTTTGCATGGTCCACCTATTGGAAGTACCACCAGAAGGAACTGGTGATGATGTCATTGCTAGTTACTACCGGATTGGGAGTCTGGCGGTGATGCAACAAACACAAGAAAGAAGCTTAGGGTGAATGGGACAGCTTTTTTGAAGGGAAAAGCACATGCTGGGGCTCTGCCCACTAATCTGAGCCTCCTATTGCTGCTTGTTGTATTCTGTTGCTGGTCTTGCTGCCAGGCAGTGGGAGTCTTAGGGTCCCATGCATGCCTCAGGGCACCACCGCTGGTTGAAATGTGTTGAAATGGTACATACATACATGCATCAGTATGTAAATAGGTTGAATATCATTTATACATACATACATACATACATACATACATACATACATACATACATATTATATATATATATAATTCCAATAAACATTTATATATATATATATCATTCCAACAAATATCATCTTGGCTAGCCCAATTGCGCTGCAGCCATGGTCACTCTGTCATCATCTTGGGGCGGTCACTCAGACACCCCCCTGGAGTCTGGCACCCAAGGAAGGGCCTCGCTCCCCTCTTCATATGCCACTGGTTCCGGACTTTCTTCTACAGCATTCCCACTGGCAGGAAAACAACTCCCTCCTAAATGGACTGCAAATGATTCTGAGAATAGGAAGAAATTGCTCTAGTTAGAGGTGCTGGTGTGTGTGTTTTTCTGCTGACCTCTGGTTCTCATTCTGTGCCCCTCACCCCCCTTAGTTCCTTTCAATGACACATATACCTGCAGACCAGGACCAAATCAGAGAACCCCTTCTTCCAAGGAGGAAGGGAACTCCACACACAGCCCTTCTGCCTCTAAGCCTCCCTCTTTTCACTGATCCAGAACATCCTTTAACCCTGCTAACCCAGAACCCCTGCTAACTGGACAAGAGGCACTTTTTCCAGTGGTGTTCCTCTTATATTTGGCAGGGGGAGAGTAACTGTCCCTCTTCACTCCTGCGCAGTCTTTCTAATGGCTGTTGCTGGCGGTCTGCCTTTTTTTAGATTGTGAGCCCTTTTGGGACAGGGAGCCATTTAACTTTATTATTACTATTTGCCTGTAAACCGCTTTGTGAACTTCGTGTTGAAAAGCGGTATATAAGTACCTGTTGGTTGGTTGGGGTTGGCTTTGTCCTGCCACCTGGCATGTTTTTCCATTGAAGGATGTGGTGGCGCAGTGAGTTAATCCGCTGTTGCTGGGCTTTTCAATCGCAAGGTTGGGAGTTCAAGACTGCGTGACGGAGTGAGCTCCCGTTGCTTGTCCCAGCTCCTGCCAATCTAGCAGTTCGAAAGCACCTGAATGCGAGTAGATAAATAGGGACCACTTCAGTGGGAAGGTAACAGTGTTCCATGCACTACGGCGTAGAGTCATGCTGGCTACATGACCACAGAAGCTTGTCCTCGGACAAAACGTCGGCTCTATAGGCTTTGAAACGGAGTTGAGCACTGCCCCCTACAGTCGGTCACGACTAGACCATTCGGTTGTGGGGAAACCTTTACCTTTATTCATTCAGGGCCTTTGCATATACCATCCCCTTTTTGTAACAGGAAGCATCGCTCTAGGCTGGGGGCTGGTAGGGAATGAATAGCTTTATGATGGCCACAGGGGCCAGCAAATCAATACAGTACACCGGCCAGCTGCTTCTGGAAATGGAAAGACCCACTTATTCCAGAGCACAATTCTCTGGGAAAGTTGTATGCCTGACCATGTGGAACCACAGCAAGCTCACCTCTCAAACTCTGTAGATGGTGTAAAAGAATAGCTTTGTGGCAGAATTCCTTCGTGCTTATTAGCAGGTGATCTTTTTATCTGAGATCCGGCGTTGGACGGTTTGCTCTCTGCAGCTGTGTCCCAGCCAAGGGCACTTGCCAAGACAGCTTGAGCAGCCAATTTATCAGGATGGGCACTGAGTCCCAACCCTGCAAAGCTTTCCAGGGGCATGCGGAGTTTGCTTTGAGGCCAAAGAGTGGCATTACCTTTGTATGTGCAGCCACTGCCACTCAGTCTTTTGGGATTTGGGCAGGAGGTATGGACTGATGGTTGAGCTGCCGGTACTGTCTGAAGCTAAGCAGAAGAATCTGTGGTCTTGTTTTTGGATGGGAGACACGATGTCTGGCTGTGACAAGCTGCTGTACCCGTTGTGGCAGGAAGGAGTTGCTGACGAGCTGATTTGCCATTGCAAGTGAGAATTGCAAGGGAGTGTGTGAGAAGGCCTAACTAACCCTAACCCCCAAAAGAAAGTAGTACAGCCTTGAGAACCTGTCCTGGCTTGACTTATGATTGCCTGCTGAAGCTCGATGGCACACAGCCAGAGGAGAGAACTACAGTGCGAAGGCAAGATCTGGTTATGGAGGACTGCCAATCACAGAATATATTTGTGAATACCCCATTGAAAAATGGTGATTAAGACTAGCCTGTTCGTGTAAACCACTTGAATGCTGTCTAAAAAACAGAGAAAGGCAATATATAAATACATAAATACATAAATAAATCTGCACATGGGTGCAATGATAAAGACACATATTCACTTTAGAGGTTTTATCCTGGGACATGAGTCTGATGCCAAAGACCATATGGTTCCCAAATTGGGGGGGCTGCAAAAACCAACCTGGGGAGCCACTGAACTTTCTAACATGCATATGGGATTGCCATTCACAAACAGAAAATAGCAAGTCAGATTACCTTCAAATCTCTGAAGATCTTATCAGCTTTGATCCAGAGACATATACAGTTCCATTCCATTAAGAGCAGTGAAACTTAGTGAAACATAGCCCAATCCTATGCTGGGTTTACAGTGGCAGATCTCACAATTGTCGGGCTGCCAGTCACCAGCACAAACCACCAAAGTCTGTGCATGGGTGACAATGACTTGCTGAAGCTCTGTCATGCGCCACTGCTGCAGGTAAGTCGGCAGTGGGGTGGTTAAGGGAAGATCAGGGACAGATTGGGCAGTGAAGCAGTCCGGATCAGGGGTGGGAGAGGGAGGGTCTCAGCACTAGCAGTGCACACAAAGATTCTATGCTCCCCTTCCTGGCCCAGACCCCCACCCATGAGCCCTCAGACGTACACCAGGTCCAGGTAGACCCACTGCAGGCCAGACAGCCTACATGGAGGTAAGTAAGAAAGATTTTTACTTGCCTTTCATCTAGTTGCTCCCCCCATAACATGCAGCACATGCTCCATCAGTGCACCTGCTGCATCTTGTTGCAGGGGAGTGGCAACAAGATGCAGGCATTGGTTGGCTTGTGTGTTCCCTGAGGCATCTGGTGGGCCACTGTGAGAGACAGGAAGCTGGTCTGGATTGGCCTGATCCAGCAGGGCTCTTCTTATGTTCTTAGTGGCACTACGTGCTACAGTTGGCGGGGGATAGGATTGTAATTTAATTAATTCCTGTTTCATAGTAAATGGCTGATTATCTCAGGATTGTGATCATTTTTTGTCCCCTGCCTAAGTTGGTTGAAGAAGCACCTTTTAAGCAGGGCTATCACCCAGTTAAATAATGATTAACCAATTCATCAATGCTATATGACTGGTTCTCAAACATTTTAGTACAGGGAGCCACTTTTTAGAATGACGATCTGTCCGGGACCCACCAGAAGTGATGTCATGGCTGGAAGTGCCATCATTGTGATGCCAGAGCCTGCTGCTTTCCTGAGAAAGCAGAAATTAGTTGGGTGATTTCTCAGTCATTTTCCTATAGCAAACTGAATCAGAAATCAGAAAAGCTTATTTACAATCTTGACACAAGGAAAACAACCACACAGCCCTCCCCCTTTCCACCTTCCTGTATTTTCAATATCACTGCTCTAGGTGCTTCACGACCCACCTGAAATTGATTCACGACCCGTCCCGGCTCATAGTTTGGGAAACACTGTTATATGCAAATATATGCACATTTAAAGCCATTGGTTCCAAAGAGAAAGCACAGTGCGTATGTTGCAATGGGTGTCATCTTAGAAAAGTCACGTCCTCCTTTGTGAGAGTGAAGAGTGCCTCCTTCTAAGAAGGTGTTTGCTATCTGCAATTTTTTGAAATACATACTGTATATTAATCATTGATTATCCAAATCTATTCAACTCCACTGAAGCATTTTGGCAATTTAGCGCAAGCACCATCACAAGTGCCGTTACGGAAGTCACATGGTCACATCTTCTGGACCACTGCTGCAGATGTCGAGGGGCACTCCACGTGCAGCGGTGGCAAGAAGAAACACAGCCAACTTTGGCAGGATGGGTGGAACAGGATGGGGTTGGGCAGATCTGGGTGAAGAAGAGGCGCGTTTCAAAGGTGGGAAGAGGTTATTTCGGTGCAAGTGACTTGTGCCAGGATAAGAACATAAGAACATAAGAACATAAGAAGAGCCCTGCTGGATCAGGCCAAAGGCCCATCTAGTCCAGCTTCCTGTATCTCACAGCGGCCCACCAGGTGCCCCAGGAAGGCATGAGACTACAAGATGCTTGCATCCTGTTGCCACTCCCTTGCACCTGGTACCAGTAGCCCATCACCTATATAAGGAGGTTGCACAATCCATCATTGCCTATAGCCCACGATGGACCTTTCCTCCAGATATCTGTCCAATCCCCTCTTGAAGGCATCAAGACCAGATGCCATCACTACCTCCTGTGGCAAGGAGTTCCACAGATTAACTACCCGTTGGGTAAAAAAGTACTTCCTTTTATCTGTTTTAACTCTCCCAACCCTCAGTTTTAGCGGATGCCCCCTGGTTCTGGTGTTTTGAGAGAGGGAAAAGAACATCCCTCTATCGACTCTATCCCTTCCATGCATAATTTTGTATGTCTCAATCATGTCCCCCCTCAGGCGCCTTTTTTCTAGACTGAAGAGCCCCAAACGCTGCAGTCTTTCTTCATAAGGGAGGTGCCCCAGCCCCGTAATCATTTTTGTCGCTCTCTTCTGCACCTTTTCCAACTCCACTATGTCCTTTTTAAGATGCGGCGACCAGAACTGGACACAATATTCCAGGTGTGGCCTTACCATCGATTTGTACAATGGCATGATAATATTGGCTGTTTTATTCTCAACCCCTTTTTTAATGACCCCAAGCATGGAATTGGCCTTCTTAATTGCTGACGCACACTGGGTCGATACCTTCATTGAATTGTCCACCAGCACCCCAAGATCTCTCTCCTGAGCTGTCACAGACAGCTCAGAACCCATTGTTGTTGTTGTTGTTGTTGTTGTTCAGTCGCTAAGTCGTGTCCGACTCTTCGCGACCCCATGGACCACAGCACGCCAGGCCTCCCTGTCCTCCAGAACCCATTAGCCTATAGGTAAAGTTTTGGTTTTTTGCCCCAACGTGCATCACTTTACATTTGTCTATGTTGAAACGCATCTGCCATTTGGCTGCCCATTCCCCCAACTGGGAGAGATCCTTCTGGAGCTCTTCACAATCCTTTCTGGTTTTTACCACCCGGAAAAGTTTTGTGTCATCCGCAAACTTGGCCACCTCACTGCTTATCCCTGTCTCCAGGTCATTTATGAATAAGTTGAAAAGCACGGGCCCCAAGACAGATCCCTGGATGCTGTCCCCTCCACAGGATGCTGTCCCCTCCACACCCACTGGTGATCAAGGGGCTTATAGATAGGGTCACCAGATCCAAACTGGGACAGAGTGCCTATACCTTTAACCATTGCATGGAAGAGGGAATTTGGGCAGGTGCAGCTTTTGAAACCCTTCCATGATGAGCCGCACCTGCCCAAATTCCCTCTTCTGTGCAATGGTTAAAGGTATAGGCACTCTGCCCCAGTTTGGATCTGGTGACCCTAGTAATAGGCTACCTTAGAATGCCAGATGTAGGGAAGTGGCAGCAAGATGCAGGTATGTGGTTGTCCTGTGTGCTCCCTGAGGCATCTGGTGGGCCACTGTGAGATACAGAAAGCTGGACTGGATGGGCCCTTGGCCTGAACCAGCAAGGCTTGTCTTGTGTTCTTATGTTCTTACCAGAGATAAACAGGGACAGAGTGCCTATACCTTTAACCATTGTATAGCAGAGGGAATTTGGGCAGGTGCAGCTTTTGACATCCTTCCATCATGAACCGCACCTGCCCAAATTCCCTCTTCTATACAATGGTTAAAGATAGAGGCACTCTGTCCCAGTTTGCATCTGGTAGCCCTCGGAATGTAGGGAGACATGCAGGCAGGGCCAGTGGCGTTTCTACAGGGATGGCAAAGCTCTAAGTTTTGCAAGAAGCCTTACCTTGCAGTGGAAATCACTCCTCTCCTGCACCGTCTTAGCCAATCTTGGCGTTGCTTACAGGCTACAGCAGCAAGGGAGAGGAGGGATTTACACGACAGGGTAAGGCTTCTTGCAAAACTTAGAGCTTTGCCATCCCTGTATAAACGCCTCTGGGCAGGGCGAAGCGGGGAGGCTTTCATACTTTGCCCCCACTGTGGTTCTGATGAAGATGATGCCCACCCCCCTCCCTGGCACTATTTACAGAAGGGAAGCCGCTTCCACTGAAAGTATTGCATACAACTGTACCCAGCCACCCAAGCCTTTGTTTCCCTTGCTTTCAGTTGTTCTAAAGGAACCAGCCAAAATCGCTCCTGGCCCTCTGTCCTGGCCTAGCGTCTGCAACACCAGAGAGCTGGCAAGGCAAACTTAGCAGCAGGGCCCCCGTGCCCTCTCTGCCGAACCAAACCATTTGCGTCCAGAACAGGAGCGTCACGTGCGTCTGTAGTCTACACAGCTTGTTCCTGTTGGGCATGAATGCCTGAAGAATTACTGTACTCGAACTGTTGCCACGTTTGGCCTCAAGAATGAAAGACTCAAAGGAGGTCGGCTGGCACATTCTGCAGGACCAACGTCAATTGCGCTAGGGGAGAATGCAGCTTTTTTTTTTTTTTGAGCCACTCCTTTTCTCTGAGCAAACTGCTGTCTCTTCGGAACTTCTGTACGAGTTGAGCAAAGTAACTGTGCCAATGAATCCAGTTACAAATATTGATTGATTGAAGCACTCCGAATAACTTACATGGCAGAATCCAAAAGGCATGTTAGTCTTAGGTCAAACCCACATTAAAACCCACCATGCTATAAGCCACTCAAAGCCAAAGAAAGCCACAATATGTTTTACCAGATACTTGAGATTTGGCACTAGACAAAATAAATAAATAAATATGGGAGTCCATTCAAGAAGGAGCCACTACTTAGAAGGCACTTACTGGTGAGCTCACCCAATTGGTGAGCGCCCCTGTGGCCTAGCACGCAGGGGGCGGGAGCGTACACCAAGGTATCAGGTCAGAAGGGGCACCATGTGACCGTATTGTGGCCACACTTGTGCTACAGGGTTTTAAAGATCATTAAAGAAGACAGAACTCAGCCAAGTTGTGTGGGCTTAGAGCAGCTACAAGACGGCTAAGGCTGAGCAAGGCTTTCTTGGTTTCAGCCATCTTGGGCTGCTCCAAGCTGTTTCCTGTTCTCACGAGTGTAGCTCAAAAGAACAGGAAGAAGCAACTTAGGGCTCAATCCAAGGCCCAAGTTGAGCCAACGCCAGCTGCTAGTGTCAGTCCAATGGCAGCAGCATTGGCGTGAAAGTGCTGTTTCGGATGCCTGGGCCAGTTCTGCATCCGCAGGGCTGGCACTGGCAGCGGCTCTGGCCAAAGCCAGCGCCATGCCGCTCCTACACCAGCCACGTTCAGCTGGCGCAAGAGCGTTTCTAGGCGGAGCGAGGGAGGGCGTTTCTGGGGGGGGGCAGGCCAGGAGGCGTGCCGGCCTAGGGAGGGGGTGGCAGGCCGTGTGGCCCGATTTGGGCCACTCTGCATCCTTGGCTCTGCACCTGCTAAAGGTCGTAGATCCCAGGACATTGGGGCGGCTGGCACCTACCTAGGGGTAAGGGCGCGAATGTGCCCTTGTCCTGTGGAAACTCCAGCCTGCCCCCGAGCTGCGCTGGACAGAATGCAGCTTGCCAGCCTGCCTGTTCCAGAGCAGCTTAGGATTGCACCCTTAGCTGAATCAGGCAGGGTCAGAGTGTCCGGCTGCTGCAGACCTTGTTGTGGAGAGAAGAAGCCAGTCAGCCGAGTAGTGTGGGTCTGGAGCGTTTGGCCACCACCAGTCTGACCCAGCCTGACCCACTCAGCCAAGTTTCTCCGAGCTCAGCCACTGTGGAAATCGGAGTGGGGGTAGGTTGGCTGTAGTCCGAGTTCTGCAGCGGCTCGCGAGCCAGAAGTAATTGGCAGTGATGGAATGACATCATCATGTTCCCACCAATTGCTTTCATGTCTGTGCACTCAGTTCAGTGACAAGGAAACACGCCACTGGAGCACCTACCTCACATAAGGACGTAAGAAGAGCCCTGCTGGATCAGGCCAAAGGCCCAACTAGTCCAGCTTCCTGTATCTCACAGCGGCCCACCAGGTGCCTCAGGGAGCATACGAGACAACAAGATGCCTGCATCCTGTTGCCGCTCCCTTGGACCTGGCATTCTGAAGTAGCCCACTATTAATGTAGAGAGGTTGCACCACCCATCATGGCCTATAGCCCACAATGATTTCCCTCCAGAAATCTGTCCAATCCCCTTTTAAAGGCATCTAAGCCAGATGCCATCACCACCTCCTCTGGCAAGGAGTTCCATAGCTTAATTACCCACTGGGTAAAAAAGTATTTCCTTTTATCTGTTTTAACTCTCGCAACACTCAATTTCAGTGCATGTCCCCTGGTTCTGAAGGGGAAGGCACCTAGGACTAGACTTCTGCTGAAGAACTTAACAGCTACGCAGGTTCTACGGAAAACAGGTTGTCCGTACGACGACTCTAGTAAAGGTGGGTCATAGAGGGATTTATTTATATCCTGCTTTGCTACGCCTGAGCAAATTTTCAAGGTTTAAACCAGCATTGTGATTTGAATCGTGTCTGGAAACAGACTGAAGGTTTTGTGAAACCCTGGCAAAATATACCAGACTGATCTGTAACTAATGGTCTCATCACCCCACGTAGAGCAATTGACATTTCACTCTGTCTAGGCAGTCCCATATGAAGAGCACTCTAGTTATCTAAAGGGGATGCTATCAGGCCATGGATATGTTGTTTGTTTGGAGAGTTTATAGCAGAGTTGGGGGCTTGTGGACCCATTCAGCGCTTGCCTAGCGCGACCGGAGCGGAGGAACGACGAGATCGCTACATTTCAATAACAAAGTCTTTTATTGGTTACAGTAGCGATAGTCAGAAAGCAAGAAGTTCTATTTGCCGGTCAGCGAAAGCCGGCGAAGGCTTGCCGCGTACAAGCGGCTTTTCAACGCATGTTGTTACATTCTCAGTCTCAGTGCGCACACATGGTACAGACACAAGAACAAAGGGTGCAGCTAGAGTATATCTGGTAGGTGGATACCTGAAGACCCTCGTGCCCCATGTTAACCAATGGGTGACCCTTTGAACATCATGATCTCATGAGAAAGTGGATGTTTGCTAGCCAGCGCTTCCCGTGAGAAACATTGCCTGCTTATGTTA
>JAJKFI010000033.1:4490397-4504197 GCA_029204185.1 Lerista edwardsae
GAGAGAGAGAGAGAGAGAGAGAGAGAGAGAGAGAGAGAGAGAGAAAGTGCAAGTCTGGCTGGCACAAGGGCCACTGTAAAGCATATTTGGACCACTCTCGGAATCCAGGAGGATGCTGCACTTCTGTGTCTGGCCTCTCTGACTCCGAGAGTGGTCCAAACATTCTTTACGGTGTTCCTGTGCCAACCTAACTCCAGGTTAGGATTGTGCCGTGTGTGTGTGTGTGTGTGTGTGTGTGTGTGTGTGTGTGTGCACAATCCTAACCTGGAGAGACATAGGCAGACCATTTGCCCCCATTGCGGTTCTGATCCGCATTGTTCTCCCCTGCAGCAATATGCCAGGAGGTGTCTTTTGTAAAGGAGTATGAAAAGATGCAGCCTTCGCCCACCACATGCAGGTTGGAATGCAGGAAAGGCGGTGTACACCCTACTTTGAGGGCTGCCGCCACAAGCAACAGTGTCATTAAAAGCGTGAAAGACGCCGGACCACTCTTCAAGGGACTCCTCCAGGGCTGCAGCCTTCATTTTCTTGACAGAAATAAGAAGCAATTAAAATCTGAATTTAACCAGTGGAGAAGTAACTTTGAAAGAAGCTGAGGAGCAGACCTATTGAGTAGGAAGGTGCTGTTATTATAGTCATGCTTTAGAATAGCTATGCAATCGCTAAAACATATCATTAGGCCCTCCATTTTTCACGGGCTTTGTAGGAGCCAGCGCTCTTGGCTGTAGGAGGATGGGTGACTTGGTACATGAAATTATAAGTGTTATTTCTCTCTACGTGAATTGTGCTTGCTACTTCAAAACCTTTCCTTTGTGTTCAGCCATGTCTATTAAAAGCAATTAGTCATTAATGGGAATATGCTATAGAGCTGAAGGGGACAGTCATTTACTGGAAGGAAAAAAGAGTAAGGATGTTGTTGCCGGGGCTTTCGTCTATGTTGTAAGGTGATTGGCGGAGAATGAAATAGCCACTTGCGCACCTTTCCCCCCCTTGGTATCGGAAACAATGTACAGAAGCGGCTGGTTCCAATTAATGGAACTTCAACATGTCAGTTGCCCTCTTGGGCTAACAAATAGGAAACAGGACCAATGAAAGGCTGGGCATGAAAGCCTGTACCCTAGACATTTTGGTGCAGGAGACAATCAAAACAGCACTCCTTTCCAGTGGCATAGCTAAGATTGGGCCAGGGGAGTACATTGCCCCTGAGGGGGTGTCAGAAAGCCTCCTGGAAACATAAGAAAAGCCTTGCTGGATCAGGCCAAGAGCCCATCTAGCTTCCTGTATCTCACCATGGGCCACCAGATGCCTCAGGGAGCACACGAGACAACAAGATACTTGTATCTCACTGCCACTCCCCTGCATCTGGCATTCTGAGGTAAATTCTGAGGTAAACAGACTCTTGCCACACATTTCTCTTTGACAGCCACCAGAACCAGACACTCCTTTCGTACATGTACTCATAGGAACAGCCCCACTGGATCAAGCCAAAGGCCCATCTAGTCCAGCTTCCTGTATCTCACAGCGGCCCCACCAGGTACCTCAGGGAGGCATGAGACAACAAGATGCTTGCATCCTGTTGCCACTCCCTTGCACCCGGTACTCTGAAGTAGCCTACTACTAATGTAAGGGGGTTGCACAATCTATCATTGCCTATAGCCCACGATGGACTGTTCTTCCAGAAATCCATCCAATCCTCTCTTAAAGGCATCCAGACCAGATGCCACCACCACCTCATGTGGCAAAGAGTTCCACAGTTTTAGCGGATGCCCCCTGGTTCTGGTGTTTTGGGAGAGGGAAAAGAACATCCCTCTATCCACTCTATCCCTCCCGTGCATTATTTTGTATGTCTCAATCATGTCCCCCCTCAGGCGCCTTTTTTCTAGGCTGAAGAGCCCCAGACGCTGCAGTCTTTCTTCATAAGGGGGGTGCCCCAGCCCTGTAATCATTTTCGTCGCTCTCTTCTGCACCTTTTCCAGCCCCACTATGTCCTTTTTGAGGTGCGAGTAAATCCTGCGCGTACAGGATTTTGGAAACCTTAAGAGCCTCTGCTCCTGGGGGTGCTTACTAATAGCAGCCATTAGGCGGCATCCAATGCCTCAGCCCCAGGCTGTGCTGCCCTGATGAGCCCCTCGCGGCTCCCTTGGACCTGCATCCATAATTTCACGGGCACAGATCCGAGGAACCCACAGGGGAAGCAGGTGCCTCCCCTGGTGACTCCCGAGCTGTGTTAGATGCCGCGCAGGCCCACTGGCCTGCCTGCCCCAGTGCAGTTTAGGATTGGGCTGTTAATAATATGTAATGGGGGCAGGGCCAGCCTTAAGCCAATGTGACCAATGTCATCGCATTGGGCCCTGCATTTTTTTTTTTGGGGGGGGGGAGCATATTGCCTGGGATCTCTATGGGCTGTAGGTCAGTGGGGCAAGCAGAGCAGCTTTACCTTGGGCCTTCCCACCTGCCCCTGCCTCCAAACGGCCCAAAATGGGCCTCCTGGAAGCAGTTGGCAGTGATGTCATCGTGTCGCCACCAACTATTTCCAGGTGCCGCAGCTTGCACACAGCACCACAAGCGCTCTTCTTGGTGAGTGGGAGGCCCTGCAGGGAGGGTAGGGGGCCCCACAGAAATGCCTGGCATGGGGCAAATTCGGAAAACCCAGCAGTGGCCACAAGACTGGAAAAGATCAGTTTACATTCCAATCCCAAAGAAGGGCAATGCCAAAGATTGTTCAAACTACTGCACCATTGCACTCATTGCACGCACCAAGTGCCTCTTGCCCAGTTAACCCCTGCTAACTGGGCAAGAGGCACTTTTTCAAGTGGTGTCCTCTTATATTTAGCAGGGGGAGAGCAATTGTCCCTTTTCACCCCAGCACAGTGTCTTTCTCGTGGCTGTTGCTGGTGGTGTTCTCCATTCTTTTAGTTTGTGAGCCCTTTGGGGACAGGGAGCCATTTAACTTTAATGTTATTATTTGCCTGTAAACCGCTTTGTGAACTTTGTGTTGAAAAGCGGTATATAAATACTAGTGATTGATTGATTGATTGATTTCACATGCTAGCAAGGTGATGCTCAAAATCCTACAAGCTAGGCTTCGGCAGTATGTGAATCGAGAACTACCAGAAGTGCAAGCTGGTTTTCGAAGAGGCAGAGGAACTAGAGATCAAATTGCCAACATTCACTGGATCATGGAGAAAGCAAGAGAGTTCCAGAAAAAACACCTACTTCTGCTTCATTGACTATGCTAAAGCCTTTGATTGTGTGGATCACAACAAATTGCAGCAAGTTCTTGAAGAGATGGGAGTACCAGACCACCTTATCTGTCTTCTGAGAAACCTCCATGCGGGTGAGGAAGCAACAGTTAGAAAAGGACATGAAACAACCAATTGGTTTAAAATTGGGAAAGGAATACAACAAGGCTTTATACTGTCACCTTGCTTATTTAGCTTATATGCAGAGTACATCATGAGGAAGGCAGGGCTGGATGACTCCCAAGCAGGAATCAAGATTGCTGGGAGAAATATCAACAACCTCAGATATGCAGACGATACCACTCTAATGGCAGAAAGTGAGGAAGCCCTAAAGAACTTTCTGATGAGGGTGAAAGAGGAAAGTGCCAAAATTGGCTTGAAGCTCAACATTAAAAAAAAACTAAGATCATGGCAACCACTCCCATCACTTCCTGGCAAATAGAAGGGGAAGAAATGGAAGCAGTGACAGACTTTATTTCCTGGGCTCCAAGATCACCGCAGGTGGTGAGTGCAGCCATGAAATTAAAAGACTCCCTCCTTCTTGGGATGAAAGCTATGGCGACAACTTAATAAAAAGCCGAGGCATCACCCTGCCAACATAGGTTCACACAGTCAAAGCTATGGTTTTCCCAGTAGCCATGTATGGCTGTGAGAGCTGGACCATAAGGAAGGCGGAGTGCCAAAGAATAGATGCTTTCGAATTATGGTGTTGGAGAAGACTCTTGAGAGTCCCCTGGACTGCAAGGAGATCCAATCGGTCAATCCTACAGGAAGTCAAGCCTGATGGCTCCCTGGAAGGACAAATCCTGAAGCTGAAGCTCCAATACTTTGGCCACCTCATGAGAAGAGAGGACTCTTTAGAAAAGACCCTCATGCTGGGAAAGATCGAAGGCAAAAGGAGATGGGGGTGGCAGAGGATGAGATGGTTAGATAGTGTCACCAAAGCAATGAATATGAAATTGGGCGAACTCAGGAAGCTAGTGGAGGACAGGGAGGCCTGGCATGCTGTGGTCCATGGGGTTGTGAAGAGTCAGACATGACTTAGCCACTGAACAACAACAAGCAATTGTACTGTACAGCCATGGAACATCCCTGACAGAAAGCAAAATAAGGACAAAATATGATGCCTAACGTTGGAGGTTGGCTGCAAAGATGGGGGTGCTTGTGTTTTGTAACAAGGCAATAGATAGATGAAGAAAAGCGATGCATTGACTGAGCTGCAGAGGCCTTATTTGTAAAGGGCGGGAGGAGAACCATGTCTGCCTACTTGTCCACTAGGGGCTACCATTGAGTGTGGCAGGAGCTTTCCCGAAAAGTTTCAGAGGGCCCCCCAAATACCTGAAAGCCTAGGGGCCGAGCAGGGGCATAGCGTGCCTTGCCCACGCCCAGGGCAAGGCACGCGTTGCTCCCCCACGCCATGATGTCGCGGGGTGCACGGCGGAGGAGAGGTAGGCCTGGGCAGTTGTGGGGGTGGGGCGAGCGCCCCCCATCTTATGGTGCCCCAAGGCTCGTGCCCAGTGATGGCATGCTGGTGGAATGGGCCGGTACGCCGTACCGCTTCCTCCAGAGGGGCTGGCAGCGAAGGGCGCCATTGCGCGGCAGAAGCCGCGTGTCTTTGCGCACTCCCGCCCACCCCTGCACTCGGTTCGCTCCGAAATGGAGCAATTCCGGGTGCAGGGAGGCATGGCTGGGCTCCGCCATCGGGGCGGAGAGCTGCCAATCATCTGGGCGTTCTGGTTCTTGGCGCGCCCGGATGACATCACTGCTCGTGCCCCCTGCTGCCATAGGCTCCCTCCGCCTCTGGGGCCCAGCATTGGTTAACATGGCCCTGGCCTAAAAGTCATGTGCCATGAGGGTTCTGCTAAGGAGGGGTGCATGATTGCCCCCATACTCCGCCCTAGTACATCCCATTCCTTTGTCTTCAAAGAGGAGCCTCCGCAGGAGAAGGAACAAGGGGTGCAAAGCTTCTGCAGAGAGCCCCCCCTCCTCCAGGGAGAACCCGGAAGTGGTCTCGATGTCACATGACATCATGATGTCACTGCTCCAGGTGCCTGGGCAGAACATTATGCCTCCCTCTAAATGTGGTTACTTGAGGCAAGGCAGGGCAATGAATTCAACCCATCTGCAGACGATTTAATGACAAAGCTTCAAAAACAACATGCGAGATCCATTCAGATTCAAACGGCACTCAATTGCTACAAACCTTCCACTTCCTATCAGTTTACTGAGAGGTAAAAAGGGAAAATAAACTCCCAGAAATATAAGTGTTTCTGCGGTTTTTCTTTTTCTTTTTTTCCCCTCAAAGCCTGTTCCTTCCCCCACCCCCATCCCCGAAAAGATGTATCACACATTATCCAAGGCAGAGATCTGACTTGAATAGAAACGGAATGTATACCTATTCATTTGGAGTGTGCGCTCTCCAGATTTCCACATTAGGCATCCATAATGCCTGCAGACAATAAACACAATTGCAAGAGTCTGTGTAGCATCAAAGCAAGAGGCAAAGTTATTTACAGCATGTCAAGGTCTTCCTGTGATGGCGTGAGAACACTTTGATAATGATGATATAGCACTTAGAAGTAATGATGTACTTATAAGTACAGATGAAAAACCTTTAATTTATTTGATAAAGGGAAAACTGGAGTGGGCAGCTTCAGAGAAACGTACACCTCTGTACCTGACTTAGACAGAGTGTTTACTCTGAGAACATGTGAGCTGCCACCAAAAGCTTTCCCATTGACAAAAGAACCTTTTAAAATACAACAGCCATGGAGGAATAAAGGGTTTTTGAAATCGGAAGAAGCAGGCTTGTGGCTAGCACAATATGTACATTATCTGGAGGTGGACTATGGTCCCCAGCTTCGAGAAGTCATCATGTATCCGCCTAGTACAAGCTCAGTATTACATTAAAAAAAAACTTCGTGGTTTTCCCTCTGCTCTTAGATATAGTTGTTTTAAGCCAGCATGGCCCGGAAGAGATATGCAGGCTGAAAGCCATCCCCTGCATAAGGCAAGATATGCTGTCTGTACTACCGGGTGTGGTTCTGAAAAATACGTGTAATGTGCGCACATTTATTTATTTATTATTTATTATTAGATTTGTACCCCGCCTTATTGTGCCCGAAGGCACCCAAGGCGGCATTACAATATAGATATAAAAACAATATAACAATTCACAATTAAAAACAATTAAAACAGAATTAAACAATACAATCAAAAATTAAGAACACAATTAAAAACAAATTTAAAAACAATATAAAAACAACAAGCCCCGTGGGTTATAATAACGCACATGGGAGAAATCTGTTGTGCATGCAAGGACCAAGCACAATGGCCATTAGCACAACTCAGTGGAATGGCATGAGAAGAGGAGGAAGACAAGGTTAAAGGTGCAACAATAGATGACTTTTATGGTGGAGATTATTGTGGAGATTAACAAATACCGTAACTGGAAGAGGAAAACAATACAAAATAGAACGTTCTATATAAGACAATTACTCAAGGGCACAATTTAAGGGCACAATCCTGACTTGTGCTGGAACTGGAAAGCTGACAGGCCTGCGCCATATCCAGAGCAAGTTGGAGCCGCCTGGAGCCTCCCTGGGGCAAGGGCACATTTATGCCCTTACCCCAGTGTAGGAGCCAGCCGCCCCAATGGGCTCCTCGGATCTGCACCTGCAGTTTAGTAGGCACAGAGCCAAGGATGCCGCAGGGTCCAAATCAGGGCCACGTGGCCTGGGGACGGGAGCTTGGGCACAGCCCAACTCCACCCCCCTCCCCGAGCGGGCACGCCTTCCAGCCCGCCCACCCCACCTGGAAACACCCTCCCCCCTCCAAGAAATGCCTCTGCGCTAGCCGGACTCAGCTGGCACAGGAGCATCGCGCCACCGGCTTTGGCTGGCGCTGTTGGACCAATGCTGTTGCTAGCGTCGGCCCCACAGCAGCAGCGCTGGCGCAAGGGTGCCAGTCAGTGCCATCGAGCCGACAGTAGCAGCTAGCGTTGGCCCAACACAGGGCCTTGGATTGCCCCCTAGGTGTCAGCAGTTTCTAGATAGGACAGAAAGAGAACATGGAAATCCTTACAAAGGGAAGGGGGGTGTCATGGCACAAACGAAGGCAGGGAGAAGGAAGGGGGAGCAGGACAGGGTGGGAGGGGAGAGGAAAATACGGGGGGGGGGAGAGATTGAAGAAGACTGAAGATTGAAGATGCAGTTCTCTGTAGCCTGAACTCAGAACAGGCAGCAGCAGAGCAAAGGCGGTCTGTATGTGTGTGTGGTCTCCCCTACAGGTGCCAAGTATACCCAGGGTGTTAAACGCACCACTGAGACATGGTAGACCTGGCCATTCCTGGGGCTGTCAAGGCGGAGGTCAGGCCCACCTTTCACTTTGAGAGGCTTGCCCTGGGTGTCCAATAGACAGGAGAGGCTATGCCACTGGATGATGTTCTTGGCCTTTGAACTTTCAGCACCTGGGAGAAAAGCATCAATGGCCTATGAAAACTTTGAGGAAATGTTGTTGTTCAGTCGCTAAGTCGTGTCCGACTCTTCGCGACCCCATGGACCACAGCATGTCAGGCCTCCCTGTCCTCCACCAGCTTCCGGAGTTCACCCAACTTCATGTTCATCGCTTTGGTGACACTATCTAACCATCTCATCCTCTGCCGCTCCCTTCTCCTTTTGCCAAAGGAGAGTCATCCAAACATACTTTACAGTGGCCCTTGTGCTGGCCAAACTTTGCTGGCTTAGCTTAGGCTGGCCTAACTCCAGTTTAGGATTGCGCTATCACGCAATGAAGAGACAGACAGCACGTAACTTTGGAGATCTTATTCTTCACTTTATTCTTTTTTTAAAAAAAAATTGCCTTTTGGGGGATATCTCCATCTTTCATCAGCAAATAGTCAGCGAAGGAGGCATGCACACTGTTACAAAAAATGACAAGAGTATAGAGGTCCAGCCTATCTATCCATGGATTTTGTATCCTCAGTCTTTGGCTCAACACAGGCCCCCTGGATTCAGTCCAACCTGCAGCCTCAGAGGGTGACCGGAGCTCTGCTCTGTTTGCCTTCAGAGGCTATTCTGAGGCCCACCCAGGCCACAGGCATCTGCCCACAGCCTCAGTATGGCCATTTAGGCCCCAAAAAAGGCAACTTCCAGTCTGGAGCACAGCTCCAGTCAGGTTCAGAGCGTGTGGGTATGGGCAAAATCTACATGCTAGATTACCTATAGGTTTTTTTTTTAATCCACAGGGGTCCCGGAATGTAAAACCAGCGGCGGCATTCAGCCGGTACGCTGGGCAGGAGGAAAGGGTGAGCGGCAGCTCGCCCGTAGCTTACCGCTCCGTTTCACCGTCTTCCCTGCCCCCACGGGCACCCGTTCCTCCCGCCCAGCGTACCGGCTGAATGCCGCCGCTGTGTAAAACCCCACAAAGGCCCAACTGTATATAGATCTACAAAGAACATCTCATAATGTAAGAGTTTAATATCTTTATTAACAGTTATGGCCCCCAAACCAGAAAACAAAAATACAACTGTCATGTAAAAATTGTGGTTTGTTAAAACTGTGGGTTTTTTTTTAAAGGAAAAATACTGTCGTGTTATGTATCAATCGATGTGGAATTCCATGCAGAATGCAGTGAAAAATTGGAGTGTAATAGCTTCATTCTATCAAAAGTTATGGCCAACCCTCCCTCCCAGAAAACAAAAATACAACTGTGACATCACTTAATAGTGTGACATCATTTCGGGGACATCATTTTGCTCTCTGTACCAGGCTACACCTTCATTAGTAACGCTACTGCTGAAATGGCCTTTCAGTTTGATAGTTGCACCCTTTGCTGCGGCAGTTGAAGCCTGCTCCCTAAGAGACACTCTAGGGAAAAAGAGGGATATTCTCTTGTTAGCGAGCTGCTTTAAAACTTGACCAATCAGGTTCCAGTATGTAACTTTTTAAAAGACTCTCAGGGCTGGGAGCTGAATGTTTAGGTGAAAGTTCCTCTCCTCTGCAACTACTTTGTCAAAGTTGGTATAGCCTCTTCCGGTGTGAGGTTTGGCGCAATTACACCGCCCCCCCCCCCCGCAAAAGAGCCTGCTTTGGGAAGATAAAATTAAAACATTAAATTGGAAATTAAAAAGTGAAACACTACAATAGTGTTGCTTATTCGAGAGCGCAGTCCTATACTGGGCTGGATTGGCAAGGCCGGCTGGCCAGCACCAAATCCAACCGCAGTATAGTAGAAGCTGGAGCCTCCCAAAGGCAAGGGCACGTTTAGCAGACACAGATTTGAGATCACGCAGCTCGAATTAATTTCTCTGCAATCTCCAAGTCCCCTTTTATCTCCTCTTTCCCCCCCACCATCCAGCGGGCCAACCGCCTCTCTGGCAGGTTTCCTGCTTCTAACATATTTGAAGAAGCTTTTATTATTCCCCTTTATGTTGTTAGCCATGCGTTCCTCAAACGCTTTCTTGGCCTCCCGTATCACCTTCTTACTTGTCTTTTGCCAGAGTTTATATTGTTTTTTATTCTCCTCACTGGGGCAAGACTTCCATTTACGGAAAGAAACTTCCTTGCTCTTGACAGCTTCTCTAACTTTGTCAGCCATGCAGGCACCCTCCTGGACCTTGTCGAACCCTTCTTTCTTTGCGGTATACACTTCTGCTGGGCCTCTACTACTGCTATTTTAAACAGCCTCCACACAACCTGGAGGGACTGGACTCTTTTTACCTTCCCTTTCAATTTCTTTCTAACTAGCCTCCTCATCTGAGGGAAATCCGCCCTTCGAAAGTCAAGGGTTCTTGTGTCAGATTTGCTCTGCACTCTTTCCTGGACATGCATGGCAAAACCAATCGCAGCATGGTCACTGTTCCCCAATGGCTCAGTAACACTTACATCCCTAACTAGGTCCCGAGTACCACACAATATTAAATCCAGAGTCGCCTGTCCTCTGGTGGGCTCCATGACTAGCTGCTCTAAGGCACAGTCATTTGTCTTGCGTGCTCCCTGAGGCAGCTGGTGGGCCACATACAGGAAGCTGGACTAGATGGGCCTTTGGCCTGACCCAGTAGGGCTCTTCTTATATTCTTAAGGCCCAGACTGAGTTCCATGTTATTATAGCTTCCTTCCCACAGACAGGATAGCAAATTCTCTTTTATTTCCCTTTTGCCCGGAGTGGAAGCGAGGCGAAAAGAAAAGGCCTTGTGCAAGGCAGAGCAAGGAGATGGCGGTGGTGTGTCTGGGGCACAGGCCCAGCTGCGCAGGTCTGACAGAAAAGGAAGGGGTGCAAAACGTAACAAACTGCTTTCTGCTTCAAAAAAGTCCTATGTAACTGTAAAAAGTCCTATGTAACATCCCTGCTAACTGGGCAAGAGGCACTTTTCCAAGTGGTGTTCCTCTTAGGTTTAGCAGGGGGAGAGTAATTGCCCCTCTTCACCTCAGCTCAGTGTCTTTCTTAGTGGCTGTTGCTGGTGGTCTGCATTTTTTAGATTGTGAGCCCTTTTGGGATAGGGAGCCATTTAACTTTATTATTTGCCTGTAAACCACTTTGGGAACTTTGTGTTGAAAAGCGGTATATAAATATTGATTGATTGATTGATTGATGTAGTGCCGGATAGTGGCAGCTCAAGCTATGATTTGCCTACAATGAAGAGAGCAAAAGATGATGGCATGCTGGGGACCCCAAAGATCAAAAACAGAGCGGATCCAACACCGGTGGTGGCAACTGGTGAATCTGCGCAGTCCACTACACAAGGGATAGCTGCAGTTTGGGAGCAAAACCAGGAGACACAGCCAGTGCAAATCCCCGAGGCACAGGCCTTCAATTGGGCTTTACAGGGGCTGGGTCCTCATGGGAGCTACGCTCCAGGTTTCCAGATGCATCAGTGACATCTAGGCTGGTATCAGGGGCAACAGAACATGCCAGGTTTGATCCCTCAATATGGGGCGGCATGTTCCCTCAGGGACCTGCACCTCTTGCTCAAATGATGGCCCCTCCATTGGGTCAGCTGATAGGGCCACCTAACCCTCCTGTCCCTGGTGACAGTGTCGGGCGATCGTCCTAGGATCTCTTATGGTGACATTGCTCTCCCGCTGGGTGGTCACCTTGCTCTATCTGTGAAAGAGAAAATATGGTGAGAGGAATATGTAGACATATTCAGCCTGCTCCAGATGGAGCCAGATGGTGTCGGCGGCTCAGTAAGAGACCAAGGAACAGTGAGGAAGTGCAAAATTGACAAAAATTGGGCAAACTGGCTAAATGGTTTCATAATTTATGCATCCGTAATCTTGCAAATGTATCCCAACAAGACGACTGCCTTGTTTAAGTACCTGAATATAATCCACTGGGCCTTTCATGATTACACTGGCCCAGCTTGGATTTCCTATGATGACCATTTTAGACTGAGATCATCACATGACCTGTCTCTCGATTAGAGGATCTCCCAATTGGAGCTGTGGTTGCAGTTGGTAGTACCATCCAAGGCAGCTTGGTGCGATTGGTCAGACAACGGCCACCTGATCGCATGTAACAAGCATGAGTAAGTCAAGGCACCAGGGGGTGCACAAGGAGTTCAACACCCTTGCACCTGTTTTGAATTTAGCTCCACCGGCAGGTGCAACTGTAACAACTGCACCTTCGTGCATTCTTATGTGCAATGTGGGGCCAAACACGTGGTATCTGGATGCCAAACTCAGGGCCAAACTCAGGGGTCAAACTTGGGCTAGACAAGGGGCGAAAGGGGGATCTGGTGGCAACTGAAGGGGAGGGGGACCCCCCAGCTCCTCCAGGAAAGGGGCCCAACACCGATTAGACTGCCCCATCTGTTGGCCCTACTGGAGGAGTACCCTGACAGGGCAGCTGCCAAGTATTTAGCTGATGGTTTTTCCATGGGTTTTCATATACCTCCTCCACATCCCACTTGGGAGAAAAATCTTAGCTCGGTGCAGGGTATGGAGGAGGTCATGCGCAAAAAGATTGCAAAGGAGGTGAAGGCTGGCAGGGTGGTTGGCCCTTTCTCGTGCCTCCCCTTGCCTAACCTCCAGGTGTCTCCCCTGGGCGTGCTGCCAAAGAAAACTCCAGATTGTTTTTTATAGGCCTGCCTTGTTCCGGAGTGACGGCGTTCACCTTTCTGAGTCTGGTGCTGACATCTTTTTGCGGGATCTGCAACAGGGCATTTGGGATTTTCTGTCTGGTGGGGTCAGTCGGGACAAGCGCTAGGCTGTCCCGGCTGGTGGCATGAAGCATGCAGGGTTGGGCTAGGTAGGACATCCTGGTGAACATCTAAGGCAGCAAAGTCAAGGTGTAAGCCAGGACTGCTCTGATGATGCCTAACTGGCTCAAGGAGGCTGCGCTGGCAAACACCTTGACTGGACTGGCAAGGTGTACAGGTTCGTCCTGAGGGCTAGCCGGTTCGGTGACTTAACCCATTAAGGAGTGACAATGAAAGGCTAAAGATGCAGTGCGTGGCACTGATTACGGCCTGGAGTTGGATGTCTTTGCCCAATAAAGTAAGGGAACGTAGACAGCTAGGTCCGTTTCCCCAGTTAGAACCCTGCATGCGGTAGGGTGGACTTAAAGATGCTTCACTCTGCCTTTGCCCTGTTTGCTTATCCTGCAAAAGTTGTTGTCCTTTTTACATCCAAGCCATTGTCTGATGTTTTATTGGGTGAGTGCGAGGGTAAAGAATTATTTGTCTTTTGTTTGGGGGGGTGGTTGATACACCAGCAGAGTCAAGTTACACATTTCCCAACGTTTTGTATACCAAGCCCAAAATGTTCACCATCACTGGAGTAGACAAAGGGAATCTTTTCTCTCTCACACACAATACCAGAACCAGGGAACATTCTCTAAAGTTGAGTGTTAAGAGTTGGAACAAACAAAAGAAAATATTTCTTTACCCAGCATGTGTGGTCTGGCCTGGATACCTTTAAAAGGGGGTTGGACAGATTTATGGAGGAAAACACCATCACAGGTTTCAAGCTATGAGGGGTATGTCCAGTCTGAGATTAGCTGGTCGCTCATCATGAGGGCCAGGTAGGAATTTTTGTTCTGTCATCCGAATTGGCCATGGATGGCAGTTTTTTTTGCCTACCCCAGACTGGGGAGGGAGGGAGGGGGGGTTGAGTAGGTTTTAGGATTTACAGTTGTGTTTAATAAAGTTAAACCCCAACCTCAGTCTGATGTCTTCCTTGGGGATGGTACAAGTGTAATAGGTTACCTCAGAATGTCAGGGGACTGACAGTGAGATGCAAGTATCTGGTTGTCTGGTGTGCTTCCTGAGGCATCTGGTGTACCATGGCGAGATACAGGAAGCTGGACTAGATGGGCCCTTGGCCTGAACCAGCAAGGCTCTTTTTACATTCTTACAATCTAAACACACAGAGATGCAAGAATGAGATGCAAGAAAATGATTAGAGAGTTTTAGACCAACTTAGGAATCTTCTTTTTTCTTACTTTGTTTTAATCGATCATGAAGGAAGAATTTCCATGCCTCTTTATCTTATGTTCCCCTTGGAAACCACAATACATTAACACACACACACACACACACACACACACACACACACAC
>JAJKFI010000033.1:4504207-4545522 GCA_029204185.1 Lerista edwardsae
CACACACACACACACACACACACACACAGAGAGAGAGAGAGAGAGAGAGAGAGAGAGAGAGAGAGAGAGAGACTCTTAACTGCTATCTGCCTGCAACTTTAACTCTCACTCAGTAAAGCACTTTGGGGATATAAGATCATTATTATCTACGTTTACTTGTAGATGGACTATTCTTTAACATGCAGATCTGCTCTTATAATATTTTGACATATCTTCATAGTTCAAGTCTCGAGCAGGAATAGATGCATTTGCCTCACATGGGATATCTTAATTTTTTTCCCATGAACCTTTTGTGTTTAGCCTGTTCTCATCGAGGTCATTAATAACACTTGTTATTAATGCGCATGGAAGTTTTCTATAGAGATGAGATATTCAGAGCCTCACATTCTATAGCAAATAATACAGATTATGTACCAAAACAAACAAACAAAAGATCCCCCTACAAAGAACTTAAACAGTCCTTGCAAATGAAAAGGGCATTTTTAATGGGTACTTCATTTTGGCCTCAAACTCCAAAAGAAAAGGACAGGTTTCCTACGTTTTGAAAATCTAATTTTCTCTGCAAATGTTCTTCAGATGAATGGATGTTAAAAGGGGACTTCCCCTGTAGAAGTTTTGGGGCGCAATCCTAACCTGTAGTTAGGCTGGCACAGTTAGGCCAGCAAAGTTTGGCCAGCACAAGGGCTACCGTAAAGTATGTTTGGACCATTCTGGAATCAGAGAGGGCAGCACACAGATGTGCACTATCCTCCCTGACTCCAAAAGTAGTCCAAACGTGCTTTATGGTCTCCCTTGTGCCAGCCAAACTTTTGCTGGCTTAACTGTGCCGGCCAAACTCCAGGTTAGGACTGCGCACTTGGTGAAATACCGTAAATGCCTTTTGGGAGGGCCAAAGCAAATCCTGGCAAAAATGGAAAATTCACCCACATTCTCCATTCAGATTTCAACTGTGAAATTTCAAATTAAAAATTTGGATTTGCCGGTTGAATGTGGGATGTTCAATCTTTTTGAATGCCATATGACAGTGTTTTTCAAACTGTGGGTTGGGACCCACTTGCTGGGTCACGACCAGTGATGGGATCTGGGAATAAGGAAGCGGAACGCTGGGCGGGACTTACGTGTGATTGGCTGCCCGTCCGTTCCATTCTGTGGCTGCCCTGGCCTCGGGGGGGGGCTGCTCGCCGAGGGGGATGGGTGGGGGGTGCGCCGGGTGCCAGGGTGAGCAGCGCTCGGGCACGCCAACCGGGGGCAGCCCCCCCGAGGCCAGGGCAGCCGCAGAACGGAACAGATGGGCTACCAATCACACGTAAGTCCCGCCCAGAGTTCCAATTCCTTATTCCCAGATCCCACCGCTGGTCACGACCTGATGTCAGGTGGGTCCCGGAAAGTTGGGAGCAGCCATCTTGGAAGCTTCAGGCCTTACTCTTTCTATATTTTATTGTGAGTGTGAACACACAGCTTGAATTTAAAAAAAATTATTTTAGTTCTATTTTAGCTTTTGCATAGTATATTGTCACAATCTTGCTTTCTGTCAGGGATGTTTCATGGCTGTGCAATTGCTGCAGTCCAAAAATGCCAGTTTGCATTCCTGGAGTGTCATTTGATTATGTCACAATGATGGCACTTCCTGCTTGATGATGTCACTTCTGGGTACGGCATCACTTCCAGGTTAATGACACCACTTCTGGTGGGTCCCAACAAGAGTGCCATTCTAAAAAATGGGTCCCGGTCTTAAAAAGCTTGAGAACCGCTGCCACATAAGACAGCTCAAAATTATTTTCCTCATTCCCCTTATCCAGGCAGCTCTGTGCCACCGGGGGAAGCCTTTTCCACAATCAGCAGTACCGTGTTTTGGAGACCACTGCTGTAGACCATGCTCTCACTTGGTTTGGGGCTGAGCCTACACAAAAGTCTTCTTTACACAGTGTACCTTTTAAGTGTAAAAGTAAAGGTTTCCCCATGACTGAATGGCCTAGTTGTGACCGACTGTAGGGGGCAGTGCTCATCTCTGTTTCTAAGTCAAAGAGCCAGCGTTTTGTCCGAGGACAAGCTTCCGTGGTCATGTGGCCGGCATGACTATACGCCGTAGTGCACAGAATACTGTTACCAGAGGAGGATCTACAGGGAGGGCAAAGCTCTAAGTGTTGCAAGAAGTCTTACCCTGTCATGTAAATCCCTCATAAGAACATAAGAACATAAGAAGAGCCCTGCTGGATCAGGCCAAGGCCCATCTAGTCCAGCTTCCTGTATCTCACAGCGGCCCACCAGGTGCCCCAGGGAGGCATGAGACAACAAGATGCTTGCATCCTGTTGCCACTCCCTTGCACCCGATACCAGTAGCCCACCACTTTTGTAAGGAGGTTGCACAATCCATCATTGCCTATAGCCCACGATGGACCTTTCCTCCAGAAATCTGTCCAATCCCCTCTTAAAGGCATCAAGACCAGATGCCATCACCACCTCCTGTGGCAAAGAGTTCCACGATTAACTACCCGCTGGGTAAAAAAGTACTTCCTTTTATCTGTTTTAACTCTCCCAACCCTCAGTTTTAGCAGATGCCCCCTGGTTCTGGTGTTTTGAGAGAGGGAAAAGAACATCCCTCTATCGACTCTATCCCTTTCATGCATAATTTTTTATGTCTCGATCATGTCCCCCCTCAGGCGCCTTTTTTCTAGAGTGAAGAGCCCCAAACGCTGCAGTCTTTCTTCATAAGGGAGGTGCCCCAGCCCCGTAATCATTTTTGTCGCTCTCTTCTCTTTTCCAGCTGCACTATGTCCTTTTTGAGATGCGGTGACCAGAACTGGACACAATATTCCAGGTGCGGCCTTACCATCGATTTGTACAATGGCATGATATTATTGGCTGTTTTATTCTCAACCCCTTTTTTAATGACCCCAAGCATGGAATTGGCCTTCTTAATTGCTGCCGCACACTGGGTCAATACCTTCATTGAATTGTCCACCAGCACCCCAAGATCTCTCTCCTGAGCTGTCACAGACAGCTCAGAACCCATTAGCCTATAGGTTAAGTTTTGGTTTTTTGCCCTCCTCTCCCTTGCTGCTGTAGCCAGTAAGCAATGCCAAGATGTTGCTTTTCCCTGTGAGGATTGGCTAAAACGGTGCAGGAGAGGAGTGATTTCCACTGCAAGGTAAGGCTTCTTGCAAAACTTAGAGATTTGCCCTCCCTTAGATCTGCCCCTGGCCGTTACCTTTCCACCTACGTGGTCCCTATTTATCTACTCGCATTTTTAGGTGCTTTCGAACTGCTAGGTTGGCAGGAGCTGGGACAAGCAACGGGAGCTCACTCCATTGCATGGTCTTGAACTGCCAACCTTCCAGTCAGAAAGCTCAGCAACAGCGGTTTAACCTACTGCACCACCACATCCCACCACTTTTAAGTGTACACCGAAGTTTTTTAGAGGTATACTCCTGAACAGGAAATGTGTAAGTGCAGGGCCGGCTGCAGGAGCAGTGGGGCCCAATGCTGGGCATTCTTGCCGGAGGGGCAGACTCCATATGAGGACACCACACTCTCCAAGAAGAGCGCTTGTGGTGCCACGCACAAAGCGTGGCATCTGGAAATTGTTGATGGTGACATGATGACATCACCCTCAACTGCTTCCAAGAGGCCCATTTTTGGCCCTTCAGAGTCAGGGGCAGGTTGGAGGGCCCAAGGTAAAGCTGCTCTGCTCGCCCCACTAAGGGCGCAATCCTAACCAACTTTCCAGCACTGGGGTAAGGGCAATGCAGCTCTGAGAAGGGATCAAACACTCCCTCTCCTCGGGAAGGCCCCTGTGACTGCTATTCCACTGCAGGATGCAGCACATGCCCCATTGGCACAGCTATGTCAGGGCTGGAAAGTTGGTTAGGATTGTGCCCTGGCTTACATCCAATAAAGGTCCCAGCTACTGCAGGTGATATGCTCAGGGATGAATGGAGCCCCAAGTGTGCCCATGGCAGGGCGACGAAACCGCGCCCCCAGCATGTCGTCCCGCCCCCTGCGTCGCCCAGCCATTTTGGAGCGGGACGTATGCGAGGGAGGGTGGGTGGGACAGACAGCACGCGGGTTGTTGCCGATGCCAATGGCTCGTGCCACCCTGGGCTACACCCAGTGGCGTCATCCAGGCGGAACGGCCCGGTACTCCATTCTGCTAGTTCTGCAGACAGGCCCGGGCCGCGCTGCCTCTCCGGAGGACGGGCGAGCTGCTGCTGGGCCCGCCCTCCCTCCCTCGCGTCCCAAATCGCTCTGAAATGGAGCGATTCGGGCACTGTGAGGCTCAGGGAGGCGTGGCAGCCCTCCGCCATAGGGGCGGAGGGCTGTCAATCATCCGGGCATTCCGGTTGCTGGCGCGCCCGGATGACATCACTGGCTACACCCTTCCTCCGCCTCTGGATATGCTTGCTGTGCTGGTTCGTGGGCTCCCAAAGCATGGGGCCCAACGTGACGACAGTGGTCACATTGGCTTGAGGCTGGCCCTGTGTAAATGTGATGCACAGGTTTGAAATTGCTTATCAGAAGGCAAAGATGGGTTGCCACTCCTTTTGAGTGCACACTTCACAACAAACCCAATTTTGCTGCTGTGTAATGTGTGAAACAGCCTTCTCAGTTTGGCCCCCAGAGGAAATAATTAAGGGAGCCAGCATTTAGCTATGAATAAAAATGAATTCTGGGGGCCTATTGTGTCAGGGACCTGCTTTCAGCTTCATGATAGTGAATAATCATGACGGCTGCTTATAAACATAGATTTTGCTTAATGGGCCGGCGTTAGAAAGTGCCAAGAAGCTGCATGGTGAGTTGAATCTGTCAGGTCAAATTAGACTCACTTTGTAGTTAAAAATGAGTTTTTATCAACCGACGACCAAGATGAGGGTTGTCATGGATTACTACTTTAAAAAAATAAACCAAAGGACTTAAAAGCCAAACAAAAATTCCTGTGAAGATCAGGACCGAAAAATATTGACACAGAATAGAGAGTCTTGCTCGGGCTTCTGGAAGTATCACAGTTCATCTGGATTAGGTCAAAAGCAAAATAAAAGCAGAAACATTTCTGCTGCCAAGCATCATTGCAGCATCTCTCTGTGGTAGCTTCCACCAACCTAAGTTTCTGCATGGAACACCTGATACATCATGTTATGGTCCCTCTTTGACAGATATTTGGCCTAGATCAGCAGTTGCCAACCCATTTCCGGCCATGACATGACTTCTGGTGGGTCCTGGGCAGATTGTCATTCTAAAAAGTGGGTCCCGGTGCTTAAACGTTTGAGAACCACTGCCCTAAAGTCTCTTTTCACGAGGAATTTATCCCAGCGGGTGGAGAGAAAGGAAAGTGTAAATTTTAATTTAGAGACTTGGGAGCTGCTGTAAAATAGCCACTCGTGTTGGCACCTTTAGTAATCAGTTTTCCGTTGACATGGAAAGGAATTAAATTGGAGTTCTACTATTAGGTGAAGTAGACTCAGGCAATTGGGGGTTGAAACTATCGAGCACCTGGGAGGAAAGCTTATTTCCATAGATAAAACTATGTGAATTAAGGATTTTATCCTCTTCTTTTCCCCCACATACTGAAGCGTATTAGCAGCTAATCCTTGGGGTTTTTCCAATTAGTTAAGTGGAATTGATTCAGTTTTTGGTGCTGTGGTCAAGAAGTGCATTTGTCATCCGTCCGCTTCAAAGAAACAACCGGGTTCTACTTCACAATTCCCCCCCCCAAATGTTCTACGAGGGTGTCATGAAACTGGTTTCATATGAATGGCAGAGAACTACTCAGGTGTAAATGGTTCAGGTGAGGGTGATTAGTGGTATTGGGATAACGTTAAAAGACTCAGAGAACCAGGCGCGTATCTTACCTGTAGCGCCCCATGGCGCGAGCCATCGGGTGCCAGGTAGCAGTGGGGTGCCATTGTGCGCGGTCTGAGAGAGACTGCATGGTTTTCGGCCCTCCTGCCCACCCACGCTTCCCTTACGCTTGGAAATAGAGCGTTTCCGGGGTAAGGGAGGCGTGTCTGAGTGACGCGCAGGAGCGGGGCGACATGGGGGGCGCGGTTTCAGAACAGAACCCTTTTGCTGCTCTTAGGGAAGGTTAACCTCATTGTGCACTGTGAATACAAGGAATGAGGGAGGCAGTGATAGCTGGTTACAGGCAGTCAGAGGTAGAACCCTTTAGGTGTCTTTTATTTGTCCTTTTGAGTTCTTCTCAGCTAATTTATACCTAGGGACGTGGTGGTGCAGCGAGTTAATCTGCTGTTGCTGGGCTTTCAACTGCAAGGTTGGGAGTTCAAGACTGCGTGACGGAGTGAGCTCCCGTTGCTTGTCCCAGCTCCTGCCAACTTAGCAGTTTGAAAGCACCTAAAAAATGCAAGTAGATAAATAGGGACCACTTCAGTGGGAAGGTAACGGTGTTCCGTGCGCTATGGCATAGAGTCATGCTGGCCACATGATCGGACAAAAACGCCGGCTCTACAGGCTTTGAAACAGAGATGAGCACCGCCCCCTACAGTCGGTCACGACTAGACCATTCGGTAGTGGGGAAACCTTTACCTTTAGCTAATTTATAAGCAGAGGGTTTTACTAGGGAGGAGTCTTGTGGGTAAGAGCCTCCTAGTTGGACTTTTACTATTTGGATTTTACAGTATAGAGGCTCTGTAATTTTATTTGTGACTTTTAATGTATGTTAATAAAATTGGGTTTTTATTTCTTCTATTTGGTTTTCTTTCAAGAGGGGGGTTTGCCCAGGAGTTCCTTTTTGTTGTATCAAGTCTGGGCTGGTGGCAGTGGCAGCTACCCAAGGGGAGGGGAAATATTACCCCCCCCCCATCATAACACAGAGGCGGACTGCTATGGGGCAGCTGTGAGTCCCCTGCAACGGTCTATCACAGGTTGAGTAGGAGGCCACCTTGCCCTTCGTCTTCTAGACTAGAGAAAGGGAAGCATCCATTTTCCACTCAGAGACTAGCTGGCTAGTGACTAGGTAAAGGAACCGAACCCTGGATTGTGGCTATTGGCAAATTATTTATAAGGCTGTCTCTCTGTTACATGCATGTTCAGCTCTTCGGTTTAGCAAGACCGCTCTTCGGTTTAGCAGTTGCCTGCATGTTCAGCTCTTCGGTTTAGCAAGACCGTTGAACAAGGACCACCAGTGCTGCAAGAGATTCTATGATAAAAAAGTAATGTAATGGGCATGCAGGGCCCCCCCCCCCCATCTGCGGATCCACGGATAACTTAATCTGCAGATACGGGATCCATGCATATAGGGCCCACCCTGTAATCCTAATGTGACCACACCATAGATTTATATGGGACAACATAACATGACCAGTTGGGTAGCCAATCCTAACCTGGATTTGAGGAGGCTGGCTAGTCGGCCTGTGCTGCATCCTATGCAGGCTGGGAGGACACTAGAGCTCCCCTTGGGGTATTTTCCTATTACCCTGGGGTAAGCTCCAGCCAGCCCTATGGGGCTGCTAAGATCTGCACCAGCAAAGTCACTGGTTCAAATCTGAGCGCCCCGCCGGATCAGGGGCGACAGACTGGGGATGGGGGTTAGGATCCAGCCTAACACATAGATCTTATCCATCCCCATCCCCAGATGTTCTGCTCCATCCTAGGAAGAGTCTAGCAAATGTCTAAACACACATACTATATGTAACATCTCTAGCAGCTTAGGGAGTATAGGATTCCAATTATTATTTAATTATTTATTAATTAATAATATCTCTCTCTCTCTCTCTCTCTCTCTCTCTCTCTCTCTCTCTCTCGTCTAATGGGTTGCGATAAATAGTTTAAGAAGTGGGTCCCAGTGCTAAAACGTTTGGAAAACACTGCTCTAGAATAGGGGTCTCCAGACTCCACTGTGGGGGGGGCACATCTGGTCTGCCACAAGATTTTATCTGGCCCAGAGCAACTTGTGTTTTTGGTCAGATCATTTGCTGATGCTTGAAATTTTTACTCATTATATACCATTTCACAGTTTAAGCACAGCATTGTTTCTTTGTAATTGTCACGTTTCTCTTTTGTTCTGAATCATATCATGCTGCTTACAAAAAAAAGATCCAAGTACAACGCATCAATTCATTCACATTTCATTCATTCAATTATAAAACTGATTTTTTTTTGGTCCACGAAATGTGCAAAATATATGATGTAGCCCTCGTACTGCAAAGTTTGGGGACCGCTGCTCTAGAACAAGGGTAGGCAATCTATGGCCAATGGGTCAGATGTGGCTTACCATCTGAAATAATCTGGTCCAGAGGTCAGAGTGGTGGGTATTAGATGTGGGGCAACTGTCTGGGGACATCCACTAAAATTGAGTGTTGGGAGAGTTAAAACGGATAAAAGGAAATGCTTTTTTCACCCAGTGGGATTTTTTTTTCAATCTGTGGAACTTCTTGCCACAGGAGGTGGTGATGGTATCTGGCCTAGGTGCCTTTAAAAGAGGATTGGACAGATTTCTGGAGAAAAAGTCCATCGTGGGCTATAGGCCATGATGGGTTGTGCGACCTCCTTAAATTAGTAGCAGGCTACTTCAGAATGCCAAGTGCAAGGGAGTGGCAAAGAGATGCAAGCAACTTGTTGTCTTGTGTGCTCCCTGCGGCATCTGATGGGCCACTGTGAGATACAGGAAGCTGAACTAGATGGGCCTTTGGCCTGGTCCAGCAGGGCTCTTCTTGGGACAGGAAGCCCTATGCAAAAGAAGGATGTTGCCCCTTGCTTTAGAGCCTTGTTACTTGTCACTTCTATTGGACTCAGCGCATCATACTCCACCCCAGGAGCGTAGCGAGCCTTGCCTGTGCCCGGGGCAAGGTACACGTTGCGCCCCCATCATGACGCCTTGCGTGATGACATCAGCGACAGAGACAGGCCTTCAGCGCATCTCCCTTGGATTCAATTGAAGCCGGGGGAGGCATGCCGAGGCTGGGAGAACCCCGCCTCAATTTTTAGGGGCACAAATGTTTGCACCCTTAAGAATTTTGCGCCCGGGGTGACGGCCTCCAAGGCCCCCCCCCACGTTACGCCACTGCTCCACCCTGAGAGATTCAGTTCAGACAAAGGTTTCTGTTCCGTATCTTTGTAGCTGAAAACACATGCAAAGAATTCATCACACTTTTTGGCAATCTCCCTGTCCTCTTTAAGCTTTGCTTTTATTCCCTTGCTAGCAATGATCCAACCACCTCCTTTCCTGCTTTCCTGCACTTGAAGTTTTTATTGTTGGCTTGGCTGTTTTTTGCTATGCGCTCTTTATATTTTCACATTACTTTATTGTCAGCATTGAGGCTCCCCTTGCTGTCTGAAGTGGTAGAACAGACTGAATTTTTTTCCCCCCTAAGTGGTCCTCTATGTCTAGAGAACATGTCTGGAGAATAGAATGACCCCACCAATACAGATGTTTAGCTCATACTTTAATTTTTGTTGGTATAGGAGTATGTATTTTTTTAAACTTTGAATATAACATTTAAAACATTTTTTTTTCCACATAGACCTGGCAAAGATACAATTGTGGCTATGCAAGCTCCATACAAATTGAGTTTATACTAGATTTGAGAGCATTGTCATTGCATGTTCTGTGGGGTTTTTTTCCTCCGCTCTTTAAGGAGGCTGCAATGGGCCAAAAAGGCTTAGTTTCATCCTTTGATTTTGTTGCATTACTCTGTTCAGTAGTATCTAATCCCTTCATTAATTATCTCCTTATCTTGCTGCTTCAGGAAAGCTTGTAGTTATTTTACTTTTAAATGTGTTATTTAAATATTTGGGCTGTATGGCGGTAGGGTGGTGGATAGGCCAATGAATAAAATGGAAGATATTGTAACCCCCTGCCCGTTAGAAGGCAGTTCCTTAATATCTGGATTAGGCAGATAATACAATGGCAGTTGTAACAGAACTGGGACCTGAGCACATGTACAGCAGAATCAGGTGGGAATAAGGTAGTAGAATCTGGAGGTAGTAGAATGGATTGTACCTCTGCAGGTGTGGGATCAGAGATTTTATGCACTCATGGAAAAAAATCTCCCTTCAAGTGGAAAACCAACACCAAAAGGGAGCAGCCGATTAGAACTGTTCTTCCTGCGGTGCTAGTTGTTTTAGCTGCAGGGAGATTTATTTTCAAAATGGCATTCTTCATCTTCAATCTGGTGGTACAATCAACTCCTCATTCTCTTGCATGCATAGACCAGGCCTCAGTATGGGCAATATCACTGAAGTAGATGAATGAGAGATGTATATTATATGGATATGTCACCAGTCCCTTGATACAGCTAACAGAATTTCTGGGATGAGTCATTGCAATCATAGCCATGCTTTCAATCTGTGGAACTTCTTGCCACAGGAGGTGGTGATGGTATCTGGCCTAGGTGCCTTTAAAAGGGGATTGGACAGATTTCTGGAGAAAAAGGCTAAAACATCAAAGGAAAACACAACTAGTCAGGTGCTGCCAAATGCCTAGGTAGATTATTTTTGAAAATGGAAACATACAAGGTAATGTAAGCATCTGATGAATGTGCCTGAGACTATTCCATATGTAATGGATGCCAACACAGGAAAGGCCCTGTCTTCGGTACCTCTTTTTCTTCTTCTTCAAAACCCTTGAATTAAGGTTAAAGGAGCGATCCAGTGACCAAGAAAGCATATAAATAAAAAAAGCTAAAGGTTTCCCCACAACCGAATGGTCTAGTCATGACCGACTGTAGGGGGCGGTGCTCATCTCTGTTTCTAAGCCTGTAGAGCCAGCGTTTGTCCGAGGACAAGCATCCGTGGTCATGTGGCCAGCATGACTATATGCTGTAGCACATGGAAGGCCATTACCTTCCCACCAAAGTGGTACCTATTTATCTACTTGCATTTTTATGTGCTTTCGAACTGCTAGGTTGGCAGGAGCTGGGACAAGCACCGGGAGTTCACTCCGTCGCACGGTCTCAAACTCCCAACCTTCCAGTCAGAAAGCTCAGCAGAACAGTGGTTTAATCCGCAGAGCCACCATGTCCCTCTTGAATTATGGTCAAAGAAGCAATCCAAGGACCAAGAAAGCATATAAATACTACTACTACTAGTAGTTATTATAATAGTAGTAGTTGCACCAGTGGTTTCATTGGCACAGATCCAAGCAGGGCTTGCTGGGGTTTACCCCGGAATAAGGGGGAAATACCCCCTTACCAGTGTGCAATTCAAATGAATTAACAACCGGTTCTATGACATCATAGCCGGAGCAAAAAAAACAAACAACCGAAGCCAGCCGAGGTAAGCGAGTGGGCGGGGCCCAGACATTTAACAACCAGTTCTATAGAACCTGGGCGAACCCCCTGAATCCCACTACTGCCCCTTACCCCTAGGTGAGCTCCAGCTGCCTCCTATACTGCCCTAGATACAGCTCAGGCCTGCCTGTTCCAGCGCAGTATAGGATTGGGTTTTCTAAGCTAAAGCTTTTTTTTTTTTAAATACTGTACATTTTGAAACCCTAAAACCAAACAATAACTCTTGCACTCAAAACATACAATCCAGAATTTTCTTAAAAAAATAAAAAGCACAGCCCTGACATCAGAGGTTGCGCATGTTCCTTAGAGAGGATCTTCAGTCCTTCATTCCTCGTGGGTGTCATTGGATGTAATTGTTATCATGCTAAATATTCATGTATGAATAGTCTGGAATAAATTCTCTTGCAAATTGACAGAGGGCAAGTGAGAACCGTCCTTGAGCCCCTCATCTGCATCCTCACTTTTGAAAAACTGTCTAGCAGGCTCCGGCCTGTGCTGAATTGCAACAAAATGTGCTTAGCTAATGGGGGAGGATCTGTGCAACAGCCAGCAGACATGCCGCACATCCTGACTGTTTATATTCCGGCAGCTGCAGGTAGTAAAATAAAGTCTTAAACAAATTTATTACAATGTCTTGGAGCACCTTTAAAGAGGCTCTGATGAATTTAAAGCTGACACTTGACATCCTGAGAAAAGCTTTCGTTCGGACTTTGCATTTCATCCTTTTGAGTTGTGCAAACTTTGAAAGGTCCTTTCAAAATGTGCAGGCATCACCTTTTGAATGAGAGCAGAAAAATGTTGCCACAAAGACTGCACATGCTCAGGAGTATCCCTGGTGCAAGGAGTTCTGGGACATATACAGCGGTGTTATGCTGCCGGAACGCTGGGCGGGACATCCGGGTGATCGACAGCCCGCCCGTCGCGTTCCGCAGCGTTACACTGTTTGCGTAACCAATTACACTGCTTGCGTACATTACGCAAACGGCGTAACGCTGCGTAATGCGAAGGGCGGGCTGTCGATCACCCGGATGTCCCGCCCAGTGTTCCGGCAGCATAACACTGCTGGACATATAGTTTCCAGAAGGCCATGGGAGGAACTCATAGCAGTAGGAATTGGAAGGACATCTGGTGGGCCACTGTGAGATACAGGAAGCTGGACTAGATGGGCCCTTGGCCAAATCTAACAGGGCTCTTCTTATGTTCTTATGTACATATATCATTATTAAACTTTAAACCTTAACAATACCCACAGACAGGATAGCAAATTCTGTTTCCTTTACCTCATTTTTACTGCAGAACGCCAGATACAAGGGAGTGGCAATAGGAATCAGGCTTCTTGTTGCCTTGTGTGCTCTCTGAGGCATCTGGTGGGCCACTGTGAGATGCAGGAAGCTGGACTAGATGGGCCCTTGGCCGGATCCAGCAAGGCTTTTCTTACGTTCTAATGTTTATGATGCAGTTCTATGGGGGAATTATGCTCAGCTCATAATTCAGCTATTATGAGCTGGAGAAATGTGTATTCTGAAACAGGGAAGTGCACATTTTGGTGACACCACTAATTGCGCAGTTGGGGCCAATGAACTGGGTGAGGGCCCATACAGGCAACCCCCCCCCAATATCCACAAATCCAGTACCTGTATTTTCACTTATCCGTGGATTCAGAGGGGCACCCTCCATGCCCATTAACTTTATTTTCCATTAGATGTGATCGAACCACAGCCCAGGTGTTTCTTGCTTAACTAAGGAACGTTCTTGCTTACCTGAAGAAAGTGACATGCAGGAAACCAGCCTGCACTTTAGACAGAGACTAACTGAACGTTAACAGGAAGCAGGATAGCTCTTACTTAAGGGTCATTCAGGCCCCAATCCTACAGAGCCCAGCAAAGGTGATACACACATACAGCCAGCACTGGGTGTCCGAAAAGTGCCGGGAAGACTCATCACTCATCATAAGGGTCGTTTAGGGCCTGATCCTATCGGGCTCACTCGTACCGCCCATACTGCTGATGCTGGGGTCACAAACATGCCATAAGGCACATCGGTCGGGGGTGGGGATTCCAGGCAGGTGGGCGGAACGGGGAGAGGGGGGCAGAGGGGGGCAGGAAAGCAGTGACCTTCGCTTCCGGATCTTATCCGCTGCCTTGGCCTGGGCAGCCCGACACAGGGCTGCTTGGCTCTCCACCGGTGAAATAGCCAGTGGAGAGTCAAGGAGTCTCATTGCAGGAGGTAGGACCTTCCCTGGGGCAAGGGGACAAACATCCCCTTCTCTGGAGGAGACCCTAGTGGCTGCCTGGATGCCACTGAATGCAGCAGTGGGCATTTGGCTACCACTGTGCCTGCGGCACCCAGGCAGCTCAGGATTGGGCTGTCAGCCTCCCTCTGTACTGGCTGTGCTCTCGTAGCCAACAGCTCTGAAGTCAAGGGTATGGGATCACTTTACACAGTGCTTCAGGTGCTTACAGCGGTGTAACTCTACCAGTACGCTGGGCAGGAGGAACGGGTGAGCAGCAGACCGCCTGTTGCGTCACGCTCCGTTTTGCCGTCTTCCCCGCCCCCGTGGGGGCAGGGAAGACGGCGAAACAGAGCGTGACGCAACGGGCGGTCTGTCGCTCACCCGTTCCTCCCACCTAGCGTACCGGTAGCATGACACCACTGGGTGCTTGAATAACTTAGTGCTTTGCCTAGGGTGACCAGATACGAACTAGGACCGAGTGTCTATACATTTAACCATTGTAGAGAAGAGGGAATTTGGGCAGGTGCAGCTTTTGAAACCCTTCCATGATGAGCTGCACTTTCCCAAATTCCCTCTTCTGCACAATGTTTAAAGGTATAGGCACTCTGTCCCAGTTTGTATCTGGTAACCGTAGCGTTGCTCCCGCCTGGGAATACCACTGTTAGCAGGTAGCTCTTGACATAAGTTTGTATTTATGCCTCAAAACCAACCCATGGCCCTGCCTTAAGAAGTAATGCGGCAGAATTGAAGCCAGGGGGCAGGCTTAGCGGCCATGTTTTTATACTCAAAACAATGCTGATTCCAAGCATTTCAGATTGCTTTTCTCGTACTGTTTAGGACTGAATAGTTTACTCCTGATGTAAAAACTTACCAAAATAAAAACGTGTGATCGTGTAGAAACATTATTGGTAGCCTTATTATGATTTAATATGCAATTACAAGGTTAAATTCCTCATAATTATATTACTGAACATACCGGACAAAATGCTACTTGCTGTCTGTTTAAACTCAGATTGCACTGTTTTGACAGACTTATTTTTTGAAATCTACACAACCAAAAATAAAACGGCCATGCCCCATAAAAAAAATGTCTGTTAATGTTCAGAATTTCATAAGTATTACAGTAGGAAAATTACATTAAAATCTCTTCATGACACAAGTAGTTGTCAATATGAGAGGAATTCTTTTTTACTTCTAGACTACTAACAGTATTTTTTTTAACTTCTACACTCACCCCCCCCCCAAAGAAAAAAACCAAATTCTGTTAGTGTTCAGTACTCACTGAACGGTAGTTTTATTGAACTGATGTAATGTGAATACATGAATCTTTCCGTGGAAATTAAATCCAATTTTTCGTTCAGCGATTCGCACCCCCGTATGGAGAACACGCAGGCATGCTTAAAGAGGTTGAAAATAACTTTTACACGCGTGCAGGGAGATTTTTATTCGTGAATTCGCGGCAATCCTCCTCCTTTGCGGCAATGATCTGCGTCAGCCATCTTATTATACCCTCGGCTTCAAGAATATGACGTCATGGCTTCTCCAGTATATAATACCTCCGTGCTCAAAACCCACTTTAGGTAAAGAAGAAAAAGGGGCATTGGATATAAACCCCTACAATTCTCAGGCAGTGTGACACCTCTGAATTAACCATGTCTGGTGAAAATTCTAGGAAAATGCCCTTCGGCCTCCGACTGCTTAACAGAGGCCTTCTATCTGCTACACGTCAGGCCCCAGTTCCAGCAACTGAATCCAGGCCTTGGGGCTGTAGACCAGTACAGACTCCTAGGGCACACTCCTAATCTGGAGTTAGGCTGGCACAGTTAGGCCAGAAAAATTTGGCCGGCACAAGGGACACTGTAAAGTGTGTTTGGACCACTCTTAGAGTCAGGAAGGATCGTGCACATCTGTGTGCTGGCCTCTCTGATTCCGAGAGTGGTCTAAGCATGCTTTACGGTGTCCCTTGTGTTGGCCAAACTTTGCTGGCCTAACTGTGCCGACCTAACTCCAGGTTAGGATTGCACTCTCAGTCTCATTCTGGGTGCTGTTATCCAACACCCATCACCCGGCCCAACCAGGAAGTTCAAAAGACCACGGGCGACCAGCTGGCTCAAGAGCGAAGGCTGGGAGTGATCGGAGAGGCCTAAGGGCCTGTGCCAGACTCGAAGCTGTATTCAGCAGGGTAAACAAACTTGGCTTTTGAGGTGAGGGGCCAAGATATATATTTTTAATTATTGAGCTGTGTGCACATTATAAAACCATTACAGAACCAAAGCATATAACATTCCAAATTACAAACAGGCAGTTGATACAAAGGGGTAATAAAATAAATAATACATTAACTAGCTCCAGCGCTCTGAATGCATAGACAGCAAATGGAAGTATATACATCAGAGGCCATAAAAATGCATACATTAAATGAGAGAGAGCATAGTGGTTACAGAGTCTTCGCCTGGTTCCTTCCTGGCTCTACAGAGGTCTATTAATGCGAGGGGGTGAGGGCCATGTTTACCACTTAAGTCATTATTGATTGAGAAATAGTAATGTGGACCTCAGAGGGTAGAGAGGCAGGAAGAGGGCGAGGACTGAATTTCACACAATGCATTTTACATGATGGCGCAAGCAAGCTCTGAAGGTGATCGTGCATGACAACTGCAACAGGGGCATCCTAAAAGGAGAGCTATGGGAAGCGGTCCCTGATGTTGGTTTCACTAGACAGAAAGCAACACCGAAAGTGCTGCTGGGGTGTTTGGTACATACGGGATGCAGGCATTTTATTGTCTCATGTGCTCCCTGAGGCATCTGGTGGGTCACTGTGAGATACGGGAAGCTGGACTAGATGGGCCCTTGGCCTGATCCAGTGGAGCTGTTCCTATGTTCCTATGAGTACATGTCTGAAGAGGAGCATCTGGTTCTGGTGGCTGTTAAAGAGAAATGCTGTGCTGAAACGTGACTGGCCACCAGTGTGTTTACCTCAGAATTTACCTCAGAATGCCAGGTGCAGGGGAGTAGCAATGGGATGCAGATATCTAGTTGTCTTGTATGCTCCCTGCAGTATCTGGTGGGCCACTGTGAGATACAGGAAGCTGGACTAAATGGGCCCTTGGCCTAATCCAGCAAGGTTGTTCTTATGTTACGAATTGCCCCTCAGTTGCTGGCCAGAAGTCCTGATCTGTCATTGGTCAGTTGTGTCAGATCAGATGGTAAATTCAGCATCCACCCCTGCATCAGCACTAATAAAATTTATAAATGTAGGTCATGTATACATTCCTGAACACCTCAGCAGCCATGTCAGTAGGAGGGAAGACCCCATTTCAATATTTTGAAGTCCTGCGAGCCAACAGCAAGCCAGGTTTCAAAAACTAGCCTGCATTTCCTTCAGGTTTTTTGGTCACGCTTGTGTCTTATTTGTCAAAATTGAGGCGGTGGGAGGGGGCAGAATGGCAAAGTACTCTTTTTCCAGACTCCTGTGTGCTCAGTGCTTTAGGGCCCAATCCTAAGCAACTTTCCAGCACCCGGGTAAGGGCAATGCAGCTCTGAGGTGAGGGAACAAACATTCCCTTAACTTGAGGAGGCCTCTGTGACTGCTACTCCACTGTGGAATCAATCAATCAATCAAACAATCAACAGGTACTTATATACCGCTTTTCAACACGAAGTTCACAAAGTGGTTTACAGGCAAATAGTAATAATAAAGTTAAATGGCTCCCTGTCCCAAAAGGGCTCACAATCTAAAAAAAGGCAGACCGCCAGCAACAGCCACTAGAAAGACTGCGCAGGGGTGAAGAGGGACAGTATGAGGGAATGTAGCACATGTCTCATTGGCACAGCTAGGCCAGTGCTGTTTGTTCATTCAATGCTTTGTTCATCCCTCTACGACTCCAGCAAATTCCGGGCAGCGATGGCAATGCACGGGAGATGCCGTTTGCTTCAGTGAGCACCTGAGCATTATTGTCACTGCCCGGAATGGCTCAAATGGCCAGTGTGAGGGGCAGCTAACATGGCATGTTGTGTCAGTGGCAGTACTTACCGTTTCGATCCTCTTTAGCTACGCTGCTAGCATTGCAAGCTTAGCATGGCTATACTCCATCTTTCACATGTATGTACGTATACTGTAAAAACACACAGACACGTTCTTTTAATTATGTGATTCAGTTATTCATTTAATAAAAACAATTTGGGGTGGTGAAGATGCTTTACTGCTTGGAAAGCTGCAACTCTCACTTTAGGTCGGATAAGGAACTTGTGCCCTACTTAAGCCCTTTCCTACTTAACTAATCAGAACCATTTAGAAAGTGTTTTACCCTTGACAGTGACCTATATTACAATTAAACCTCATGATCTAGGTTTCTTATTTGCCCAAGGAGACAACAAGATTTGCTATGTAATTTGAGAAGCACTTACGCTACCGCTACTCGTGTTGTAAGCTGATTATAAATAAAGTTGGGTGCAATTGCTTCCATCCGACAAAAAAAAATATATTCAGAATTCACAGTCAAATAAAGCCTGCAACGCTGATGTGTAGTTGCTTCTTGCGACTGCCGTACATAAATCAGATTCTGCTTAGCAACTGCTGCATATCATGTTTAATAAACACCTTCTGGATGTTTAGCAGCATGTAACTAAAAAGAACTCAACAAAAAAAAAAAAACCCCTCATGAAAAATTGTCTTTCTATCTCTGCTGCTTTGTATGTCCAGTAATTCTCTGTACAAAGCCTAGTATGAAACAGGTAGATTGGGAGAAAAATGTGCCTCTCTCTAAGGATAGCTTTTAATGCTCTTCTGGGATTCAGTAAAGAGCATCCCAAAAGAGGTTTAAATATGTCATTCTGACATGCTGAACACTTCTGAATGTAGCCCCTGCCATGTCAAGACTGAGAGTTCAATCCTAACCTGGAGTTAGGTCAACACAGTTAGGCCAGCAAAGCTTGGCCGGCACCAGGGCCACCGTAAAGCATATTTGGACCACTCTCGGAGTCAGGGAGGATGGTGCACATCTGTGTGCTAGCCTCTCTGACTTTGAGAGCAATCCAAAAATACTTTATAGTGTCTCTTGTGCCAGCCAAACTTTGCTGGTTTAACTGTGCTGGCCTCACTCCAGGTTAGGATTGCGCTCCGAGATCTTCCCCATCTTGAAGATGCATTAAAATCTGAAGTTCTGCAAGAATCTCAAATCAATAGATCTATCACCAAATAACCAAGCTGCACAGCACAATCCTATGCATATTTATTCAGAAGTAAGTCTCATTGGGTTGCATAAGGTTTACTGCAAGGAAAGTATGCATAAGACTGCAGCTGGGCAGCCCAATCCTAGGCTGTTCTTAAGCTGCTGAACTAATGTTCTGGCAGCATAAGGCACTTTATGGTGGTCAAAAACTCAACATGCTTTCAGAAGCAGCTGGGCTGCCTGTGCAAGAAGCAAGCAGTAAGGGATAGCAGGCTGCCAATGGGTCCGTCACATCCCCCAGTGCTGGTGAGTCCGTAAGGGGGCAAGAGGGAGACAGAAGGTGGGCAAAATGGGGTTGGGAGGGGAAGGAATGGGGAGGCGATGGGACAGAATGGAAAGCGTATTGAGGCCTGGGTGATATTGGTGGCAGAGGTGCTGCCGGGATCCTATAGCCTTTTGGGGCTTTTATCTGCCCTCCTCAGATTTGCACTGGTGATATCGCTGCCATGGATCTGAGCAGACCTGTTCTGGTGTCAAAGGTATTATTATGATTATTATGATTATTATGATTATTATTATTATTATTATTTATTAGATTTTTATCCCGCCTTTATGCCCGAAGGCACCCAAGGCAGCATTACAGAAAATATAAAATTTAACATTAAAAGCAATATAAAAACAATATTAAAACAATATAGTAAAAACAAAATTTAAAAAAAACAAAACAATAGAATTTAAAAACAAGCCCTGTGGATCATAGGATAACACACCAGCCAGCCAGCCTGTCAACAATTAACAGCTTTTTGAAATAAAAACGTCTTCAGCCCCGCCGAAATATTAACAAGGAGGGAGCAGTTCTCAGTTCTAAGGGGAGGGTATTCCAAAGTTGGGGGGCCACCACCGAGAAGGCCCTCTTCTTGGCCGCCGCCCCTCTCACCTCTCCTGTTGGCAGCACAGTCAAAAGGGCCCCTCCGGATGATCTAAGAGTACTGGTAGGATTATATGGAAGGAGGCGGTCCCTCAAATACCCCGGACCCGAGCCGTCACATCCCGAGCCATCATGGATGTTCCCTTATCCATTCCTCCCTCCCAGAGCCTCAACAGAAGCAGTGCTGCTGAAAGGGAGCCTTTGGGAGAGCTCAGTTATCAGTTTACTGGTACCAGGTGCAAGGGAGTGGCAACAGGATGCAAGCATCTTGTTGTCTCATGCCTCCCTGGGGCACCTGGTGGGCCGCTGTGAGATGCAGGAAGCTGGACTAGAGGGGCCTTTGGCCTGATCCAGCAGGGCTCTTCTTATGTTCTTATGTTCTTATCACTGGGGCCGGAGAAAGAGCTTTCGGGGGCTGCACCGGGCCTGTGGGCCTTCTGTTTGCCACCCCAGCCCTATCAGATCCTGACAAAATATCCGTCCTGTCTCCAGCCCTCTCCGCTGATCGTAATGTAGGAGTTCCTTAAATGCTTTCCGCGTGATGTTGTGGAAAGGTTGAATGAACTAACTTGAATAAAACACATGGTGTAAATTAAATAAATCCGGTATAGGTATCCACTGGGATTCCGTTCCCCCCGCACCATGGATACCTGAAACAATGGAAATGCCATTTTAAAGCGAGGGGAACATGAGTGGTTTTGCGGCACCAAGGTAAAAAAAGAGATTTGCTTCATGTTCCCCAATCTTTTTAATAAGCGTTCCAGAATCCATGGTATCCGTGGATAACTGAGGGCACAATCCTAAGCTGTGCCAGAACAGGAAGGCTGGTGGGCCTGCGCTGTATCCAGCGCAGCTTGGGAGGATGTTGGAGCCTCCCCGGGACAAGGACACATTCGTGCTCTTGCACCAGTGAAGGCTCCAGCCTCCCCTATGGGTTCCTCAGATGTGCGCCCTCGAAATCACTGGCACAGGTCCGAGGAAGTCACGCAGCCTGAATTGGGGCCGCGTGGCTGGTGGACAAGGCCTTGGATGCGGCCTAATGGTTTCATCCCAGCCAGCAGTGTCATGCAGCCGGAACGCTGGGCGGGAGGAACGGGTGAGGGCAGCCCGCCCGTTGCGTACCGCTCCGTTTCACCGGGCGGGGAAGACGGCGAAACGGAGCGGTACGCAACGGGCGGGCCGCCGCTCACCCGTTCCTCCTGCCCAGCATTCCGGCTGCGTGACGCCGCTGATCCCAGCCCTACCCCCTCCCCTGGGCCAGCGTGGCCACTGGCCCGCCCACCCCTGCCCAGTTCTTTCTTCCCTCCTCCCAGAACTGCCCTTGCACCAGCTGAGTTCGGCTGGCACAAGAGCTGCTCTCCGACTTTACTCCTAGCATTGGCCCAAGCACTCTAGTGCCGATGCTTCAGCTCTAGTGACATAGTGCCGACACAAAAATGTTGTGTCAGCTCTACGTCGAGTTGGGCATTGGGCCTGAAACTGTGGATTCTGAATCAGTGAATATTGGGGCACATCTGTACTTGTAAAGGATGAGAGAAGGCAATAATTATTATTAGCAATCATTGCTTTCTATTTAAAGGCAAATTCAATTCCTCCTACAGCCTTCTCAATATTAGTGTGTAAAAGCTACTTGCCATTGGCTGGTGACCTGTGATGTCAGGGCCGGCTTTAAACCAATGTGACCAATGGCATCACATCAGGACCCGCGCTTCAGGGGCCCCCGCACTAATAGGGTGAGCATATTGCCTGTGGCTGCAGCTGGGATCTCTATGGGCTGTGAGTCAGTGGGGCGAGCAGAGCAGCTTTACCTTGGGCTCTCCCACCTGCCTCTGCCTCTCAACAGCCCAAAATGGGCCACCTGGAAGCGGTTGGCGGTGATGTTATATCACCACCAACTACTTCCACATGCCATGCTTTGCACGTGGCACAAATAGTGCTCTTCTTGGTGAGTGGGGGGCCCCACAGGGAGGGTTGGGGGCCCCGCAGGAATGCCCCAAATTGGGCCCCGCAGCTGCTAGAGCCAGCCCTGTGTGATGTCTGTGCCCAAACTACTGAACCTCACAGAGCTGATAAGCAATTCTCTACACACGACTCTGTACATTTAAGAAAAAAAAAAAGGAGGGGAGCTTTGACATCACTGATGTCTGATAGGTTAATCTGTTTGACTTTGTTGGCCGTTGCTACTGTAGCAGGATGACAAATTCATTTTCTGCCCTCAGTTACAATCCTTATGAATACAGTAGAAACACACACACACACACACACACAATTGCATTTAAAATAGTTACTTATTGAATAAATGTCACCTCTTCTTCTTATACATCTGCCTTGTCTTCCTACCCATAAGCAGGCTTTTCTTGATCTCAGCTGCTGCCACAATAGACACAGAAAAAAGAAGCATGCCCTTCATCATTTAATCCAGAACTGATTCATAGGCACCTTTTAATGTGACCAGGTGTGGGTTGCGGGCCGTATGATCAGCACAGAGCTGTGAATGGGCCTCAGGTGTGCCGCGGGGCCAGAGGAGACAAACAGCAGTGGTGCAAGAGAATAAACACGACCAGGAGCCCCGTGCAAGAGCGCAGGTAAAAGAAGCGGCCAGCAACAAGGCTCAAAGGGCTGCATTTGCATTTTGCAAAATGAATCTGGCTGCTTTGAAGCTCCTGCTGTATTGCAGGAACGAAATGGCTGTTGCCTGCTCTGCGCACTGATTGGGCATCTGGATCAACCGGAAGGAGCACCAGGCAGGAGCTGTGCTGTGGGTGAGAGGAAGCGAGTGAGCCAGAAGCTCAACAGCAGGCAGCAGCGTTCCTAAAGGGGGGCAATGTGCTAAGTTTTGCAGGTGCCTCAACACACTGTGTAAGCGCACCCTCCCCCTCGCCTTTGGAGCCATTTCAGGAGGGGAGAGTAAACTCGGTTTTACTCTCGCTGCCCAGAATGGCTCTGAAGGCGAGGGGGAGGAGCCACTTACACGATGCATTGAGGAGCCTGCAAAATGTAGCACGTTGCCCCCCATCTAGGAACACTACTGGCAGCAATAAGAAGCAAGCGAGCAAAGAGGGAGTCAGCCCAGGGCCTTGGCTGGCTGAGAGTTCCTTTCCCTTGCCACAGTTTGTCTGCCTGCAACACCACAAAGCAGTTCTCTCTGCATTGCCTCCACTGTCAGGACACTGTTTGGCCGCTGTTCACGGCCTCATTCTCTTGAACACAAGCAGGCAATTGGCACATCTCTCTCCTCCCCGCACCGCATTCCCTCCTGCATGCACAACTCATTACTAAAATGTCATAATAACAGTTAACACACCTCTCTTCTCATCGCTACCCTTGCTCTTCCCCACTTTCAAAAATCCGTCATCCTTTGCATCTCGTTCTCTCTTCCCCCCAAGTTGAATCCCACACCTTGTTTTGATCATGCCACCTCATTGCCCCTCACTCCACATGTCTCCAGTACACTATTTTATTATTATGTATTTGTTTATTTATTTGTTTATTTAATTTTTATCCCGCCTTTCTGCCCCATGGGCACCCAAGACGGCTTACAACATTAAAATCATCACTTTAAAAACCACGTTAAAACAATGTTAAAAACAATATTACAAAAATTTAAAACAAGCAAGTCCCGTGGATCCTTTAAAATATAAGATGAAGAATGTAAAATGCCAGCCAGCCTGTCAACATTTGAAGGCTTGTTTGAATAAAAAAGTCTTCAGCCCCCGCCGAAATGTTGCCAAAGAGGGAGCCGTTCTTAGTTCTAAGGGGAGGGTATCCCAAAGTCGTGGGGCCACCACCGAGAAGGTCCTATTCCTGGCCGCCACCCCCCTCACCTATCCTGGTGGCGGCACAGTCAAAAGGGCCCCCCCAGATGACCTAAGAGTACGGGTAGGATTATACGGAAGGAGGCAGTCCCTCAAATACCTCAGACCCGAGCCATAAAGGGTATTTTTTACCCTAGTCTGACCTCTCTTTGCCAACCCTTTTTGGCATGTCTGATAAATATTTCACCACCCTTCAGGGTTTCCTCCTTTCCAAAAAACGCATACTCTTCCCTCTTCCTTCACCAATTATAGAGCTCCTGTAACTTTATGAGAAAGATCTATTTGAGTTTTAGATTTCAGCTTGTTGCAAATTTCTTTGTCATGTGATCATTTACAGCGCAATCCAGCGCTGCCCGTCGTGTCGACGCTACATCATAGCGTCGACACGATGGCCTCGGCGCAGATATGGGGGTGCCGATTGACACCCCCCTGCATCGGCGCTAGAGCAACGGGACCAGCACTGCAGGCAGCACCAATCCTGTTCTGTTCCCGCCGAGCCTCCCTCGCGTCAGCTGAAGCCAGGCGGCTCGAGGAAGGCTCCATGTCCGTATGGACACGGGATTGGCAGGAGGAGGGAGGTTGGGGGCAGGACAGCATCGTCATCTGCAAATGAACTCCCGGAACGCTGGGAGGGACGTGGGCGGGACTTTCGCGTGATTGGCAGCCCATACGTTCAGTTCCGCGGCTGCCCTGGCCTCGAGGGGGGGCTGCCCCCAGTTGGTGCGGCCCCCGCTGCTTGCCCAGGCACCCGGCGCACCCCCCACCTGTCTCCCCCGGCGAGCAGGCACCCCTCGAGGCTAGGGCAGCCACGGAACGAAACGGGTGGGCAGCCAATCACGGCGAAGCCCCGTGTAAGTCCCTCCCAGCATTCCGGGAGTTCATTTGCAGATGATGACGCTGGGGCAGGACATGGGTGGGCCTGGGAGGCGGCCATAAGGCCACATCCTAAGCCCGCCTGGGAGGCCGCGTGGCCCCGATTCAGGCCACGCACTCTCCTCGGATCTGCGCCTGCTGTTTAGGGAGTGAAACGGTAAGGGAGCAAATCCTCCCTTGCAGCAGAGAGGCTCCAGACCCTCCTAAGCAGCGCTGGATATGGCACTGGCCCGTCAGCCTCACCATTCCAGCGCTGCTTAGGATTGCGCTCTTAAATACAATTATTATATATAAATAAAATTAATTGAATGCAATTAAAAAGAACTGGTGGTGTGCCTTGACAATTTTAGTGTGCTGTGAGCTGAAAAAGATTGAAAATGGCTGCTTAGCTATAAATGAGCTTCATTTCCGAAGGTCATTTGTTGCCCGTTAAAATTTTTATTTTTGCTTCCTTTCTTTCGTCTGTGTTTTTCCCCCCACCGCTTACGTTGGCATCAGTGAGACCTACAATGCTCAACCACCCCAGATGGATGCATCTTCAATACTTATCAGTATGGGATGCAATGTTGTCCAGGGGAAGTATAGGTGCTAAAGGGTCATAATAATGAAAAAAATGGCAGCTGCTACCTATCAAAAAACATCATTTCACTTCAATGCCACAAATGCATATTATATTGTGGAAATGGACTGTGACAAATTGAAACTTGTTCAAACACCAAGGAAAATATGTATACATACAGGCAATACGGAGAAGTCTAAAATAAGCATTATATTGGCTGTACATAGCGACGGGTACATATATTCGGCTTCATTTGGGATGGGCTCAGCTAAACTGGCTTCCAAAAATAATCAGGACATGATTAAAGCCAATCCTAAATAGAAAATGATCCGAGCCAATGCCCTGTTCACAGGTGACAAAATGTGGCAGATGTTTCAGTGCAACCCTCCTTCAGATGTGGGTAGAGGCAAAATTTGGAGTGTGACACATCACCACCAGCAGCAGCAGCTGGTGAGCACCATCAAGACTTCTCCTGCTTCAAGTGACACTATGGTACTATGTAGTATCATTCCAGGAGGAATTCTGGGGAAAAAAGATGGCAGCTGCCAGGAAGCAGCAGCAAATGTTCCAATGTTTCCATTTGATTTGCAGTGGTGGTAAATTAGATGGGGCACTGGGTTTGCCCCCCACACACACACACGCACACATTTTGAGCTGAAAGTTTTCAGTGGAGAATGTTAGGCTCAGCCTTAAAAAATAACCAGCTTGTTCAGAGTTCTGAAACTTGGGTCCAGCTGCACTCCTGATGATGTCATTTGTGTAATCATGTCCACAGTCTCCCAAATGTGCCCCAGAAAGCCCTTAAATCCTGTCTTGCTGCCAGTGGCATTGCTAAGTGGGTGTGGCTGGGGCAGACTGCCCCAGGTACCGTGAAGTGGGGGATGATGGGTGTACTACCCAAGCCCCAGGGAAAGAAGCCCTATGCCACATTTGGCAGTGGATGAGCCTTCCTGCCCATCCATGGTTCAGAATGGCTACAAATGGCGGCCCCAGAAGCAATTCGGCGACATGTGCAATAATGCAATGACATCCTCATGTCACTACCAAACTACTTCTGGTGGGTTGCGCACAGCAATGGGATCTATAAATGACCTGGGGGAACACTGGGTGGGACGTAGGCAGGACATCCGGGTGATTGGCAGCCCGTCCGTGGCGATCCGCAGCTGCCCTGGCCTCGGGGGGGGCTCCTGCTCGCTGCGGAGGACGGCTGAGGGTCGTGCCAGATGCCTGGGCGAGCAGCGGTGGGGCGCGCTAACCGGAGGCAGCCCCCCCCAGGCCAGGACAGCTGCAGAATGCTGCGGACGGGCAGCCAATCACGCGGAAGCCCCGCATAAGTCCCGCCCAGCGTTCCCCCAGGTCGTTTGTAGATCCCGTCACTGGTTGCGCAGCTGTGCCTGCATGCCAGGTGCTGATGGACACAGGCCCACCACTGCATTGCAATGGTAAGAAGGTGTTGCATGGCGGGGGAAGAGTGTCACTGCCCCGGGGCTTGGACATTCCAGCAATGCCGCTGCTTGCTGCCCTTTCCTACCTCCGAACCTCAGTTGGCAGCCGTGTCTTTTTATTTGACCTCCATTCCTCCTACCCCCAGTGGCGTCTCTACAGGGAGGGCAGAGCTCTAAGTTTTGCAAGAAGCCTTACCTTGCAGTGGAAATCACTCCTCTCCTGCACCGTTTTAGCCAATCCTCCCAGGGAAAAGCAACATCTTGGCGTTGCTTACTGGCTACAGCAGCAAGGGAGAGGAGGGATTTACATGACAGGGTAAGGCTCCTTGCAAAACTTAGAGCTCTGCCCTCCCTGTAGAGATGCCACTGCCTACCCCATGGCTTGGCTTAAATGCTGCAATGGCACTTTCCTAGCTGCTAGGGAGAGTGGAAAATGTTGTCCAGGATTTTCCAGTGCTTATTATGGAAAGCAGGTGCTTTAGAGATGACATGGTTCAGAACTCCTTGTAGTCAGTGGCCCAGGTGTAAAGATGCATACAGCATGTACTTTCCAAGACATCTGATACCAATGATACGGACTCTGGTATATTGCATAATTACATTTCCCAAAGTCAATGGTACCTGATCTGAAATGGGCCACTGTAGGGTGACTGTCCCGTGTTGGAAAGGCAACAATGGCGGTGGTGAACGTACTCCTGTTTGATTGGAGATTAGGCTTGGCTAAAAATGCATTAAAATCAGCAGTGTCATGCTGCCGGAATGCTGGGCGGGAGGAACGGGTGAGCGGCAGCCCGCCCGTTGCATACCGCTCCGTTTCGCCGTCATGGGGGCAGGGAAGACGGTGAAACGGAGCGGTACGCAACAGGCGGGCTGCCGCTCACCCGTTCCTCCCGCCCAGCGTTCCGGCAGCATGACGCCGCTGGTTAAAATAGCAAATTGGGAGGTTATGTGTTTTTATTCTCTATTCTCTATCCAAGTTGTCATTTTTATTAATTTTAAATGCTTTAAAAGTGTACTAGATAGATACAGATAATATAGTGTTAGCAGATGAAGCCACAGTATTATTTCTAACTGGAAAAGTAGTCTAGTTTAATGTCTGGAAACTATTTTAAACACCAAAATGTTGTATTTTTTGTTTTTATTCAGATATCCAAACCTCCCAAAAGTGGTTGTTAACGCCCAAAAGGTGGTTTTCAACAAAAAATCCCACCCCTAGCTATAATCAACTTCTATCCCTCTCTCTCCCCCCCCTCTCTCTTTCTTCCTCTGTGCATGTGTACATACATGCGTGCGTGTGTGTGTGTGTGTGTGTGTGGGTGGGTGGGTGGGTGTGTGTGTGAGAGAGAGAGAGAGAGAGAGAGAGAGAGAGAGAGACTGAGATTCAACTCCTCCTCGTCAAGGACAATTCATTTTCTCGCAATCCTCAGTCTGATATTAAAAATCTTTCCCTCCTTATCCAATTGCGGCAATGGTAAACCAATTAGTTTCCAGTAGCCCTGGCTGATTCTCTCCCCTCCCAACCAAATCCAGTCATTTAGTTTATTGTAAATTTGTATGCATGAAACATAATTAAAGTGCTTTGTTAATCTGGATGACCCTAAATGGACACATTCAAATTGGAGGGGGAGGGGTACTGCTGAGAAAACAAAACAACTCCCCCACCCCGGTAAATTTAGGAAATGCCCTAATAAAGTTGATTTATACATTTTCATCTATACCTGGCATAATGACGGGGAATAATACCTAATTGCTATTATTTCTTTCCGATTTGTGCGTGAAAAAACTAAGAAGCTTTTTTTTTTTTTTTTTTTTTTTTTTTGTTTTTTGGGTTAAAAAAAAAAAAAAATTTTTTTTTTTTTTTTTTTTTTTTTGGCTTGTTCGTGTAACTATAATCAAGAATGCAACAGAATTCTTTTTAAAATTGTTCTGGTATATGCTAGTAGAAATTAAATGGCTGACATTTTGTTTTTGTTTTAATAATCAATAGAGTTTAAAAAATTATGCAGGAAAAAAAGATAGTCAATTTAAATCAGGGTTAAACCTTTTAGCCCTCAGCCTACTGACAGCCATGGTAAACTGAGGCCCAATCATAAGAATGTAAGTAAAGCCTTGCTGGTTCAGACCAAGGGCCCATCTAGTCCAGCTTCCTGTATCTCACAGTGGCCCACCAGATGCCTCAGGGAGCACACGAGAACAAGATGCCTGCATCCTGTTGCCACTGGCATTCTGAGGTAGTTCTTGTCCTCAAACTGGTTACTGCTAACATAAGCTTGCTGAAATGACTTACGAGCATTCAGTAACAGCAGCAAAAAGCATGAGCTCAGCAAAGAGCAATTCAGCAATAGCAGATGCATCCATTTGTGTAAGGAGTAACTTACCAAAATCAATGTGGTTCCATTTTCACACCAACACATAGGGCCTTTTCATGCTCTGAGTTTGCCCCTCCCCCATTTTAATATGTGCATGCTACTTACTCTCCTGCAGTGCTATCAGTGCACTATCCAGTACATGCATCCTCCAGTATCCTGATTCTGGTTCACCAGAACCAGATGCTCCTCTTCAGATATGTACTCATAGGAACAGCCCCACTGGATCAGGCCAAGGCCCATCTAGTCCAGCTTCCTGTATCTCACAGTGGCCCACCAGATGCCTCAGATACTTGTATCTCGCTGCCACTCCCCTGCATCTGGCATTCTAAAGTAGCCCATTAGCCTTGTACCACCCCTGAGGAAGATACCAGAATGAGTTTGGGGTTTAACTTTATTAAATGCAAATGTAAAACGTGAAACCTACCGAACACCCGCCCCTCCCTCCTGGCCTTCATCCCCTGGCCTATCCCCTGACCTTCATGCCCCAACAAATACAGTGGTGACAGGGAAGCAGTTACAGTTCTTTTTGGGTTAAGGCAGGTTTTATGTATGTAGTTTATATACATGCCAATGTATATACTATGCCAAATGGCCCAATGTGGATTCCAGCAACTGTTTGTTGGGCTACAGGTCCAGTTTCATAGGAAGTGGCTGGCCCTGATGGGAGGATTTTTCGACGTCATTTGGATCAAATGCGCCGCCGTGTATCGGATTCAGGGCCAGTATCGTTTCCCCCTGTACTCCGAGACCAACAACAGGAGGTGCTGGGTGCAGGAGCTGGTCAAGACTTAACATCACAGGAAGAGGAATCTTTTTCGGCTCCACCGGGATCCACGGATGTGGGAGTGTCTCGGGAGAGTCCTACAGTAGGGGTATCGGCCCCAGCGAGTATTCCAGAGAACCCATTAGAACAAACTAGAACAGTAGAGACTCCTGTGCCAGTGCCACGTCGTTCTGTACGAGAACGGATACGGCCGTGTTACTTGGAAGATTATGTGTGTGGACCCTGAACAATTCTTGGGGGAAAGGGGTGTTATGTATGTAGTGATTTCATCTGTGGGAGAAGCAATTAGTTACCCAGGATTGGTGGACCAATCACTGGAGATCTAGGCTTGGGCGTGGTTGAGTGGTTAAGTATTTTAGTGTGTGTGGGGGGGGTTGTTTTTAACCTTGTATGTTGTGTCGGAATTAAACCGTACTAAAAGGACTTATGCTTTGTCTGGTTATGTTGGACCCACAAACATAACAGCAGGGGTCTCCAAACTTTTTAGCTGGAGGGCTGCATCAAATATCTGGCCCAGTGTTGAGGGCCGGAAAAATAAATAAATAAATAAATAAATAAATAAATAAATAAATAAATAAATAAATAAATAAATGTTATATTGAAATATAAATCAATAGTATTTCAATAGTATTTATATACGCTTTTCAACACAAAGTTCACAAAGTGGTTTACAGGTAAACAGTAATAATAAAGTTAAATGGCTCCCTGTCCCAAAAGGGCTCACAATCTAAAAAAAAAAAAAAATGCAGATTGTGATAAAATACATTAGAGACAGAACTTAGCTGAATGAATGAATGGACTCAGAGTTCCAGGATTCCTCCCAGCTCCAACACACAGCACAGAAAAATAGTACACACTTTAGTGGACACGATTTAGGATGCAATCCTAACCTGAAGTTAGGCCAGCACAAGGGACACCGTAAAGTATGTTTGGACCACTCTAGGAGTCAGAGAGGCCAACACACAGACATTTACCATCCTCCCTGACTCTGAGAGTGGTCCAAACACGCTTTATGGTGGCCCTTGTGCAGGCCAAACTTTGCTGGCTTAACTGTGCTGGCCTAACTCCGGGTTAGGATTGCGCTCTTGGTGGGCCCCCCCCCCCCCACCTCACAAGCAGCTTACTTAAATGTGCTGGAGTAAATATCTCGGAACCAGCAGCTCACAGGAAATTCTCCCTGACCCTCAGAAAGCCATCTAAGGCCTTCAGAGCACTTTAAAAAAATCAGTTCTAGGTCTTTGGGAAAACCAGGAAGTGACTATCTTTGGGCTTCGGAAGGCATTCTGAGGGCTTCTGAGGGGAGGTTGCACGCTGCCTCCTGGCCCTCAGAATACCCTCCACACACACCCAGAGCACAGCTTGGAGGGTGCAGCCCATGCCAGCAAGGTCAGGAGGGCCAGAGGCTCATAGGGAACTAGAGGCTTGCCATGGGTCAGATAGAATCTCTCCAAAGGCCATTGGCCCCTGGGCCGGGATTTGGAGACCTCTGGGTTAAGGGAACATCATGTAATGTGCCAGCAGCCCCAGTGGGTTTGCTCGGAGCTGCGCCAGCTGTCTCGCTGGCACAGAACCAAGGAGACCCATGCCAGGTTCCACGGCCAAGGAGAGGTAATAGGATTCTGTGGCAGCCTCTGACCCCCACGTGGGCCCAATCCACCTCTTATTCTGCCCTTCTCCTGCCCAGTTTCATCCCTCCAACGTCCCCCCACTCTGAAAATCCTCCCCGCTGAGTGGCGGGGAGCTCCTTGCTCACTGGTGTTTCCAGTCATTCAACCAATGCCAAGGCAAAACACCTACCTGTGCTTGCCTTTCTGCCCGCAGCTACTACACTTAGCCAAATGGGGGAAGCAGCCCATCATTGCAAGACACATTTCCTTGCCCCCTGCCACCCAAGGGCTTCTTGAGATTAATGATATGGCACCAGCAGTAGGGAAATGCACATCATGACGACATAAAGACAAAGTTTTGCTGCACTGTCAATGATGCGGTGGAAAATGGGCCTTGTTCCAGCCCCCACCTGCCAGAGGCAAGTCCTTAAGGGTACCCAAGTTCCCAAGTGAGGTGTAATCTAATGCATTGTCCTTCAATCTGTGGGTCAGGACTCCAACGAAGGCTCATTTGAGGGGTTGCAGCAACCTTTCAAAGCCTGTGCAAGAGAGGGCTTGGATCCTGTGCCTTAAAAAGGGGTCGAACAGTGATTCCCAGACCTTTTCGACTGGTGGCTTCCTTGACCTATGGGGCTATTGGCCACAGCCGTAATGCTGTACCCCAGCGTCTGGGGCAGTGACCTCATGGCTCTGCCCATCTGTGCCCCCAGGGCAGTGATGTCACAGGTTCTCCCCGAGGAGGGGCGGCCGGTGTCTCCTTCCTCAGGGAGAACCTAGAGGAGACTGCTTATGTGCTCTAAGCGCAAAGACAGTCTCCCCCGGCGTCTCCCTGGAGGAGGAGGCGTGCGCGATCGCTCACACCTCCTCCTTCAGGGACAGCCCGAAGGTGGCTGCCTTCCTGCCACTTGCGGTGTGAAGGCAGTCACCTCCATAATGAGGGTGGAGCATGGGGCCAATCCTGCACCCCCATTATCCCAGCGCCTGGAGCAGGTGCCCCTCAGGCTCCACCCATGTTTGGGTACTGCCATTGGGCACAGCTACAATCTTATATATTCTTTGGAATGGTGGGTTTTTCATGAGTTTGTGTGTAATGTGTAGTTAGGCCCAGGATTTCACAAGCCCAGATGCTGTGAGAAGGCTTGGCAGACAGATATTTATCAATTGACATTCTGATTTCTTGCAGAACGAACTGCATTTCCATTCTGAAGACAAATCTCTTTGGGAATAATCCTAACCTGGAGTTAAGACCGCACAAGGGAGGAGTGTTGCAAATGCACTGTAAATGCACTCTCAGAGTCAGGTAGGATAGCGCAAGTCCGTGCACCAGCGTCCTGGACTCCAAGAGTGGTGCAAACACATTTTACGGAGTGTTAGTGACAATCCTGGTTAGGATCCTCCAGGTGAGGATTCCAGGTTAGAATTGCACCCTTTGTAACTTCGTAATCCTTTGCAACTTACAGGTCTCTGTCTCTCTGTCTCTCTGTCTCTCTCTCTCTCTGTCACACACACACACACACACACACACACACACACACACACACACACAGAGAGAGAGAGAGAGAGAGAGAGAGAGAGAGTTTGTTTTATAAATGCAAAACCCCCCAAAAAAACCTCATGCATAATTACCGTGCAACTGCGATGCACTGAAAGGCATCTTTTTCATTGGTCTACACATGGAACAGGCAACAATATTGGTTGTATAAATTTAACCCCCTTGTACACGCACACACAAAAAACCCTGTAAATTGGCCAATTAATAAATGTCACGCTCTTAATCTCTAAAGCAGGCAGCAAAATATTGAAAATATTGTTTTAGAAAATAATATATTTTCCTAGAAAATATCGTAGGGTTTTCTGATTTATTTTTTTTAATCTCCCCTCCAAAAGTATTTTCAGAAAATCCGGATCAGTTTTCCTGTGATTTTGCTTTGAGAAACAACACTGAGGGTGCAATCCTAGCCAACTTCCCAGCACTGACATAGCTGTGCCAATGGGGCACGTGCTGCATCCTGCAGTGGAGTAGCAGTCACAGAGGCCTCCTCAAGGCAAGGTGAGGTGTTCCCGCACCTCAGAGCTGCATTGCCGTTACCCCCGTGCTGGAAAGTTGCTTAGGATTGTACCCTGCGTGTTCTTGACAGAAGAAGGCATCTCGTGTCCTCCTTGAAAAGGTACAATCTCATCTGAACCTTTTGCATGTTTTTATCTTTATCAGAAGTCTGTGGGATAGATACAGCGGCGTCATGCAGCCGGAACGCTGGGCGGGAGGAACGGGTGAGCGGGGGCAGGGAAGACGGCAAAACGGAGCGGTACGCAACGGGCGGGCTGCCGCTCACCCGTTCCTCCCGCCCAGCGTTCTGGCTGCATGACGCCGCTGGATAGATACACATATCATTGTCCATGCCAGTGGTCTCAAACTGTGGGTCGTGAGCCAATTTCAGGTGAGTTGCAAAGCACCTAGAGCAGCCGTATTGAAAATATGGGAAAATGGGATGCTGGAAAGGAGGAGGGCTATGTGGTTGTTTTGGTTGTGTCAAGGTTGTAAATAGGCTTTTTTCTTTCTGATTCCCTTTGCGATTGGAAAATGGCAGAGAAATAACTTATGGCTGCATTCTTAGGAAAGCATAAGAACATAAGAACATAAGAAGAGCCCTGCTGGATCAGGCCAAAGGCCCATCTAGTCCAGCTTCCTGTATCTCACAGTGTGCCCCAGGGAGGCACGAGACAACAAGATGCTTGCATCCTGTTGCCACTCCCTTGCACCCAGTACTCTGAAGTAGCCTACTACTAATGTAAGGAGGTTGCATAATCCATCATGGCCTATAGCCCACGATGGACTTTTCTTCCAGAAATCCGTCCAATCCCCTCTTAAAGGCATCTAGACCAGATGCCATCACCACCTCCTGTGGCAAAGAGTTCCACAGACTAACCACCCGCTGGGTAAAAAGTACTTCCTTTTATCTGTTTTAACTCTCCCAACCCTCAGTTTTAGCGGATGCCCCCTGGTTCTGGTGTTTTGAGAGAGGGAAAAGAACATCCCTCTATCGACTTTATCCCTTCCGTGCATAATTTTGTATGTCTCAATCATGTCCCCCCTCAGGCAGAGGCGTTCCTACAGGGATGGCAAAGCTCTAAGTTTTGCAAGGAGCCTTACCCTGTCATGTAAATCCCTCCTCTCCCTTGCTGCTGTAGCCAGTAAGCAACACCAAGATGTTGCTGTTCCCTGGGAGGATTGGCTAAAACGGTGCAGGAGAGGAGTGATTTCCACTGCAAGGTAAGGCTCCTTGCAAAACTTAGAGCTTTGCCATCCCTGTAGAAATGCCACTGCCCTCAGGCACCTTTTTTCTAGGCTGAAGAGCCCCAAAAGCTGCAGTCTTTCTTCATAAGGGAGGTGCCTTCGTCGCTCTCTTCTGCACCTTTTCCAGCTCCACTATGTCCTTTTTGAGGTGCGGTGACCAGAACTGTACACAATATTCCAGGTGTGGCCTTACCATCGATTTGTACAATGGCATGATAATAAAGCAGCTGTCTCTGGTGTCACAATGATAGCATTTCGGGCCTTGACATCACTTCTGGTGAGTCCTGGTTAGACTGTCATTCTAAAAAGTGGGTCCCGGTGCTAAAACGTTTGAGAACCACTGGTCCACGCACATGTGCCGTGAAAAGGGATCTTGCAGCCTTTTAAAAAATCTCCCTTCCAAAAAGCGACTTGAGGTCCTGCAAACAGACAAAACGGGGTATTCCTTAAGGTGTAGAGCCTGTCCTCATATTGGAAAAGGAAGCATCTTTTCTCATGTCTTATGGCTACCCCAGCTTATGTTTTCAGTCAAAGCTATGGGTATTTGATAGGCACTCCCCCCCCCCCGAATATTACTCTGACACAGAACATGCCTTTAATTTACTGGGATGGGGTAGAGCTGAGTAGTACAGGAAGAAGAGAAACCTTCTCCCCCCCTTTAATCCTCTGCTGGAAATAACAGCAATCAATTCCCCTTCGGCAGCTGTTTTGTTCTTCAAATACACAATCATTTTTTAAACTGATGAAGAAGGCAAGAGCGCATTAGTTTTCAACCAGATCGGTTTATGAGAATAAAGCAAGTCCTGTGAAGCTAAGCAAAAACATGGCAGAATGCTGTTTTTCAAAACACCTCCACATTCCTTATTTCTTTTTAATGTTCCTCTCTCTCTCTCTCTTTTTTTGCGTCTTAGAAAAGGGGTTAAAATTAGTAGGCACATTTCATATTAGTGTATTTCATGCAATAAAGCATAAATTATTTAAAATAACACGACCTTTTATCTTGCACCTTTTGAAGGAAGCAAATTAAAAATGTAAATTGGGAGCTAATTAATATGCAAATGTATTCATTCGCAGTTAACAATTAGCAATTAAACCTGCAGTGTCTACAAAGAGCACGGACAAAATTAGTAACTTAATTTATCATTAAAAAATGAAAACGTACACAAAATTTTAATTGACTTTCAAAATATTTCCCCTGCTTTTTCCCTTTCATTTTTTAATAAAAAATAATTATAATCATAGTTATACGGATGAAACTCTACACACCTACAGATTTCCGAGGAAGTTCATAGGAAGGATTTGTGCAAGGAAAGTTTTCCTTGGGAATTAAAAGATGATATTGAAGACGGCTGGGTGGTGTTTAATCTGTGGGGTGGCGCAAGGGATATATAGGTTCTGGGTTTGTGCTTCTAGCCACCTATGGTCGACAAGTGCCTTAAATATGCACCAGCAGCATTTTTGCTTGTGGTTTGATGTGTAATGCATTCACTGAAGAAAAAAAAAAGGGAAATTAATGAGTGAATATCTGCAAAATCTAAATAAAGCTTCAGTCCTGTGTGCACTGATTTGGAAGTCAGCTCCACCAAACTCAATGGCATTTAGTTCTGAGCAAACGGGCACAAGAGCATGCCATATATTATACTTCATATGAAGTCCTCTCTATACATATATAGTCAACACCTACAGTGCAATTCTGTGCATGTCTACCGAGAAATAAGCCCCGTTGTGTTCAGGGAGGCTTACTCCCATTTAAATGTGTTTAGGATTGCAGCCCTTAGCTGATCTCCTTTTAAAGTAGCTTGGCACGCTAGCATTTGGCTTCCATTTTCTGTTTGTTAATCACAATTCCTGTTATGTTTTCATTAGACATGTGCGTGCCACGAAGCATCCTTTGGGGCAGACCTCAGAGGAGTGCAATCAGAATAATTAAAGAAATTATATACATGCGTGAGCCCAGGCCAATGCATGTCTACTCAGAAGTAAGTCCCATTATAGTCAAGGAGGCTTCCTTCCACGTAAGTGTGGATAGGATTGCAGCCCCCCCTCTGTGTGTGTGTGTGTGTGTGTGTGTGTGTGTGTGTGTGCGCGTGCATGTGCATGTGCATATCTCTTTCTCTCATATATATCAATGAGATTATCCTGATTGGAGCTATAAATAGTAGCATGGCTATAGGGTGCCCCAGTAAGTACTGCAGGTGCTGCAATGCACTATATAACCGACAGGTCCCACGGAGCCTTTCTGGGCATCAGTAGCAACATAGAATACCAGGAATGGCTCCAAAGGTGAGAGGGAGGGGCCATGGCCACCAACTAGGGGGGGGGGGGCTTTGGGTTTTTCAGCCCCCACTTTTTTTCCGTGGGGGCAGAGCACCCACGTTCCAGCCAGCCCCCTCGGCACCTGGCACCCATGACAACCAGTGGCCCCAGCACCCCTTCCCGAGGCCAGGGCGCGCAATCGCTGCTGCGATCGCCCACCCCGGCCTCGGGAGAGACAGCTGTCAGGCCGGCAGACCCCATATCAGGGGCCGTGGTCATGTTGACATCGGGGGTGTGGCCATGGGCACCCCCGATGGTATAAGGAAGTCGGTGCCCATGGGAGGGGCCCATTATATAGCACATTGCAGCACCTGCAACACGTATCACACATCCCAGTAGCTACACTGCTCATCACCATAGTACCACAATCAATCAATGGACAGTGATGTGAAAATCTAACCATTTTCTAATATATTGCATTTCAAATCTAGCAGGCGTATACATTCAGCATAAAAATTAATACTCCCTCTAAACCTGCCTCAGGAACTTAGGTGTCCTCTTCTGTTCAGTTCTTCTGACAGCTATTGCAAAAGTTCATCTGCCAAATCCTCCCAGAAAGGGGGGAAATCCTCACTGCAATAGCTGAGCAATAGAACAGCCAGGCTTATAGTGTTGGTATATAAATCTATGCCTTGCCCATGTTCAGAAGACTTATGGTTCTGATCAGATCACACAAAGAATATATCTGGAGGAGGCACTGAAAAGGGCAACATACTGTGCCAGCATATGACTGCCTACTCAGAAGTAAGTTCCATTAATTTCAATGGGACTTATTCCCAGGCAAGTGTGTATAGGATCACAGCCTTAAATGGTTGGCGCACCTTGTCTTTGAAGAATGGTGCTCATTTTGGGGGGTTTTGTTTTGCAAAAAAGGGTAGTGCATACCTTGATTCTAAGCTTATTTATTTGGAAGTGTCCCTCCATATTTAGTGGGCCTTCCAGCCTGATCCCGTGAAATGTGAGAGGTGATGGGTGGGGGAGACTTCTTCATTCCTTCTAAGGTCCAAGCAATGGAGTAAATGGGACACTTTACCCAGATCAGGAGGCTTAGGGTTAGGGTTTCACATATTGGGTTTGCAATCTCATTGGGTTGCAATCTCAATACCATGAGGAAAAAGAGAAAAGGATAAATTGTGGATCATGTTTGAGGATGTACTCAGACTTGTCATGTAGCGGGTACGCGGGGGTATGTGCGTACCCGTTCCTAGGATTAGGGCTGGCCCCGCCCATTCACCCGCCCACTTGTCGACTCCATCAGCGCTCCGCTCCACCCCCTGCAACATTTGAATTGCCTGCACGTTTGAGTTGCCTGCATGTTTGAGTTGCCTGCACATTCTCAGAGCCAGGCAGGCAGGCAGGCAGGCAGCGGCGCGAGGGAGACTGACGGCAGCAGCAGCGTGAGCAGGTAGGCTGCCTGGGGCTCCCTCCCGAGGAGGCGCGGTGCTTCCTGGGGGGGGAATCGATAGCCCGCACAGTGGCCCCGGAGAAGGCCCGGGACTCCCGGGCCTTCTCCTGGGCCGCCGCGCAGCCTACCGAGGAGGTGCGGCGGTTCCTGGGGGTGGTTCCTGGGTTCCGGCTATGACCTCACTTCCGGTGGGCGAGCCCCGACACAAGTGCCAATCAAAAGTGAGTACCTGTTGCTAAATCATTTAGATGCCATTACTGGATGTACTGTATATGCAGACTGTATCTATGTGGAGTGTCCACACCTTTGTGTGATTTGCTGGTGGCAATCAGAAGTAAAGTTAGAACGAAAACAGGGAGCACTGTGCCCTCTGTCTACGCTAGTGCATGGAGCCCTTCTGCAGCTGGGCAAAATTGTGATGCCACCTCTGGATGTCCTAATGATGATGCCATTGCATAATCTCTGAACCTCCGTGCTGTGTAAAGCTCGGCTGAGAGGTGTGCACATCTTAGAGGGAACACTGGCTGTCAGCTAATGCCCCTTTCTGGAACACCCACCCACACACCCAGAGAGAGATTGAGATTAAGAGAGAGAGTGTGCAGGTTTGTCAAACTCCCACAGGGGCAAGCCTCATGCTATCAATTTTCATAGATATCTGGAGCAGTCTTTCCCAAATTGCTCGGTTACAACCCACCAGACTGGGAGGCACTGGCCCATACCCAGTGGTGTCATGCAGCCGGAACGCTGGGCGGGAGGAACGGGTGAGCGGCAGCCCGCCCGTTGCATACCGCTCCATTTTGCCGTTGGAATGATGCCGCTGCCCATACCCCTTTAAGGGGCAAGGAAGGGGAAGCCAGCAACAAGATCCCCAGGATCACGCTGCTGCTGGTGATAGAAGGGACAAATGGCATGGGGGGTACAGGGAGCCCCATGGACACCTTTTTAGGGGTCCCAGGCCTAAGAATCTATAAATGTAGCTATCGGAACCCACTTCCAGTTTTCAATTGCAAAACCAGGTTGTGATCATGTTGATACTTACCCACAGCCACCCCAGTGCTAGGTCTTCCGGCTGCTGAGGTGGAGCATTGACCGGCACTGGCCTCAGCACTGGAACAAACATCCCCTTAACTTGAAGAGGCCACCGTGGCTACTACTCCACTGCAGGATGCAGCACATGCCCCATTGGCACGGCTATGTCAGTGCCGGAAAGTCGGTTAGGATTGCGCACTTCCTCTCCCAAAAGGCGTCTTGGGGAGTCCCGCTGGCACATGTGTGGAATCTTGGAAAGCCCCAGAGCACCAACGCACGTGCAGAGTGGTGCAGCACAGAGCCCAATGCAGAATATCTGGTCAGTGAAGAGCAGGACTAGGAGGGGAATGAGGAAGGAGAGCCATGGACAGGGGAAGGAGAGATGAGCAAACTGATGGCAGACAGTGGCTACTTACGTTTGTGGAGCTCCTGAAAGGGTCTGGTGGAGCCGCAGGGCTCCTAGCAGCACGCTTTGAGAAATGCTGATCTAATATTTAAACATGCACCAGTGGAGTTTTTCCCACCAGTTGTCTGCATGCAACGAAAAGCTACACCTGTTGAATTGTGATGACTCTAGCAGGTGGGGCACTTTAGTAGATTAAAAAATTTGTTGTTGTTCAGTTGCTAAGTTGTGTCCAACTCTTTGCAACCCCATGGACCACAGCACGCCAGGCCTCCCTGTCCTCCACTACCTTCCGAGTTTGCCCAATTTCATGTTCATTGCTTCGGTGACACTCTCTAACCATTTCATCCTCTGCCGCCCCCTTCTCCTTTTGCCTTCAATCTTTCCCAGCATGAGGGTCTTTTCTAAAGAGTCCTCTCTTCTCACGAGGTGGCCAAAGTAGTTGAGCTTCAGCTTCAGGATTTGTCTTTCCAGGGAGCAATCAGGCTTGACTTCCTGGAGGATTGACCGACTGGATCTCCTTGCAGTCCAGGGGACTCTCAGGAGTCTTCTCCAACACCATAATTCAAAAGTATCTATTCTTCGGTGCTCCACGTTCCTTGTGGTCCAGCTGTCACAGCCATACATTGTTACTGGGAAAACCATAGCTTTGACTAGGCGAACCTTTGTTGGCAGGGTGATGTCTCGGCTTTTGATTAAGTTGTCTAGGTTCGCCGCACATACAAGTCATGCTTGCTTATCCATGGATTTGATTCCTGTGCTTTTGATTAACTGTGGGTTCCAACCCTGCAGGGTGGATCAACCTGGACCCTCCAAATGTGACCGGAACTGAGCTCTGGTCACACCTGGAGGATGTTCTGCAGGCTGGGGAGGCCGTGTGTGACAACACCCCCATCCTCAGAATGCCTGCTAAAGGCATTTTAGCACTACAGGTTGAGTGTCCCTTTTTCCGGACTGCTTAGGATGGGATGGTCTCTGGATTTCGGATTTGTCTGGATGTTGGAATAATTGCACAAATATAATGAGAAATGCTTCCTTCTGCTCTTTTCACTGTGACCCATATGAGTGTCTGCTGCCCTCTGAAATTTTTCCAAAAGTGTCTGCGCTGGTACGCACCACAGAGCAGTGACTAGAGCTTGCAACTTGTATGTGGGAATGAACTCCAAACCTTCTAGTGTCCACACTACAGAAAGTTTTTTTTAAGTCTTGACAAAATGGCTGAATTTTGGAATACTCTGGATTTTGGATGTCTGGATAATAAAGGATCATAAGAACATAAAAAAGAGCCCTGCTGGATCAGGCCAAAGGCCTATCTACTGTAGTCCAGCTTTCACAGTGGCCCACCAGATACCTCAGGGAGCACACAAGACAACAAGATGCCTGCATCCTGTTAACACCCCCTTGTATCTAGCATTCTGAAGTAGCCTACTATTAATGTAAGGAGTAGCCTACTATTAGGCTATTAGGCTACTATTAGGCTATTATTCTAATAGTAGAAGTAGCCTACTTTTAATTGCACAACCCTTCATGGCCTATTATATAGCCAGTGGTGTCATCCTACCGGTACGCTGGGCGGGACATCCGGGTGATTGCAGCCTGCCCGTTGCGTACCGCAGCGTTACGCCATTTGCGTAACGTATGCAAGCGGCGTAACTGGTTACGCAAACGGTGTAACACTGCGGTACGCGATGGGCAGGCTGCCGATCGCCCGGATGTCCCGCCCAGCGTACCGGTAGGATGACACCACTGCCTATAGCCCATGATGGACTTTTCCTCCAGAAATCTGTCCAATCCCCTTTTAATAATAATAATAATAATAATAATAATAATAATAATAATAATAATA
>JAJKFI010000033.1:4545532-4558750 GCA_029204185.1 Lerista edwardsae
TAATAATAATAATAATAATAATAATAATAATAATAATAATAATAATAATAAAGTTAAATGGCTCCGTCCCAAAAGGACTCACAATCTAAAAAAAAAAAAAAATGCAAACCACCACCAGCAACAGCCACTAAAAAAGATACTGCAGGGGTGAATAGGGACAATTACTCTCCCCCTGCTAAATATAAGAGGAATGCCTTTATAAGGTATTTTGAGGTCTGGGGAAGCTATGTAGTCATTATCATTTCATTTCATTTCATTACAGATGGTGATCTGTTGATATCCAACCAAAGTATATAGATCAAGATGTTGCTGTAGCAGTTATTGCTTACAAGCAATTGGGATAGAAACATAGCTTGAGAGCGCAATCCTAACCTGGAGTTAGGCAGCACAGTTAGGCCAGCAAAGTTTGGTTGGCACAAAGGACACCGTAAAGTATGTTTGGACCACCCTCGGAGTCAGAGAAGCCAGCACAAAGACGTGTTCCATCCTCCCTGACTCCGAGAGTGGTCCTAAAACACTTTATGGTGGCCCTTGTGCTGGCCTAACTCCAGGCTAGGATTGGGCTCTGAGATATTGGTTTCTACATTTCATGATACATATGTAATGCTTTCCATATGGCAGGGAGTGGAAACAACAAGTGGAATCAAGTGGAATCAAATGGAAACAACAATGCACAGATTGCATACATTTCAAAGGGCCCATGGCTAGGTCATATCAGGCAGCAATGCCTATTTATGAAAAGAAATAAATAGGTCTTTATTGGTCTTGGATTTTGTTACCAAATAAATGCTACAGTAATGGTAACAAAGGAGTACATGTTAGTCCATCAACTTGTTGTTGTTCAGTCGCTAAGTCATGTCCGACTCTTCACGACCCCCTGGACCACAGCACACCAGGCCTCCCTGTCCTCCACTAGCTTCCGGAGTTCGCCCAGTTTCCTGTTCATCACTTCAGTGACACTATCTAACCATCTCATCCTCTGCCTCCCCCTTCTCCTTTTGCCTTCAATCTTTCCCAGCCTGAGGGTCTTTTCTAAAGAGTCCTCTCTTCTCATGAGGGTCCACCAACTTACCTTTATACAAAATGCAACATACGAGTTTCCTACCCATTTCACCAGACAATGCCTCATTTCAGTATCAAAATACAGGCATGCCCTGATATCTGCTGGGGTTCCATTCTGGACCCCCCCCCCCACCCCCCAGGATACCTGAAATTGTGGATACTGGAGATGCCTTTTTAAAGATACGGGAACATCAGTGGTTTTTCTTCAACGTTAAAAAAAGATTTGCTTAATTACCCTATCTTTTTAATAGGAGTCTCAGTATCCACGGTATCTGTGGACAACTAAAACTGTGGATACTGAATCAGTGGATACTGAGGCATGCCCGTACATGCCAAGTACAATTAGGAATACTTGTCTGAAGGATGTTTAGAGAACACCATACCCATCCTGATTTTTTTTCCCCCATTGCTACTTGAGTTCAGCAGCCTGAGAGTGGTTTCCTCCCCCACTTTTTCCTGGTAGGAACGAGTGTAATTTTTACTACTTTTCTCTAGGAGAAAAGTTATTTCCTCCAAACAAAACACTAATGTTAAGCTGCACCCTCTTACACCGGCACAGTGCTTTAAAGAACTTAATGGCTTCGCAGCATTTTTAATGGCTGCAATATTACACAGCTAACAAACAATTTCAGAATTAAGTTGCCACAATTAGGAATTAGAAGCAGGTGGCTCAATAATGGTGCTTTTCCATTTCATTTATTAAAAGGATGTGGAGGGGGGAGGAGGAAAAGCCCCCCCACCCCCACCACGACAACACAGAGCTTCAGTTATTTTCATCAGCGCCACGGTAAGAGCACGTAACCAATTTGCAGCACCAAAATCATCTCAAGTACAGCTTCGCGCCTGTTGTTTGTTCCTTGAGTTTTAAAAGCATCCTTGCAGCCATCCCAAATTTGAAAAGCTCCTCTGCTCGCTTTCAAAGTGCAAATGTGGGCTGTAATTTTCTAGATGCTGATGTTGTGGAAAAAGACTGTGTTCCTTGTTTTTTTGTTTTTTAATTTATTTTTCTACAGAACAGATGGATTGCATTTCCACTGCTGGGGTGATCCCTAAGGTAGGTGCCTATGCGTGTGTGTATGTATCTATGCATGTATCTATGCGTGTTCCTCACAACCAGCCATATCACAGCATCCTCCTGAAGCTCATTTTAATCTTTCTGGCTCCCTTGCCCATTTCCGAAGAGGGTGTTAAAGTGATACTCCCGTTCCCACAAGGTTCAGTGTTTAAAGGAGACATTCAGCAAGAATATTATTTCTAAAGACAACATTGTTGTAAGGAGATTCTTGTCCTTGAAACTGACAACCATGTAACATGTCTTTGCCCCCCCCCCAGCTTTGCAACATCTATTCCTTATAGATAAGATGGAATATCACATGCTGGAAGCTGTGACCCTGGTACACCCTCTTGTGGTGAAGCTCAGAAACACAACTCCTTTTTCTATGTACTGTAATTCCCTAGTTGCTGCATGTGTGATTTGGAAGAGAGAGAGAGAGAGAGAGAGAGAGAGAGAGAGAGAGAGAGAGAACTAGACAGCAAAGCCAGGACACCTCTTGAGAAAATGTAGGCCCTTCCTGGGGAAAGAGAGAATATTCATGCCCTGTCCCATCAGTGTTGCCAAATTTCATTTTTGTGAAGGTGTGTCTCTTAGAGTGCAATCCTAACCTGGAGTTAGGCCAGCAAAGTTTGGGCCATACTGTAAAGTATGTTTGGTTCACCCTCCAAGTCATAGAGGCCGGCACACAGATGTGCACCATCCTCCCTAACTTCAAAAGTGGTCCAAACGCACTTTATAGTGGCCCCCGTACCTGCCAAACTTTACTGGCCTAACTGAGCTGGGCTAACTCCGGGTTAGGATTCCGCCCTGAGAGAGATCCAAATGCACTTTACGGTGGCCCTTGTGCCAGCCAAACTTTACTGGCCTAACTGTGCCAGCCCAACTCCAGGTTAGGATTGCGCCCTGATGCAGGGAGGATGGTGCACGTCTGTGTGCTGGCTTCTCTGACTTGGAGGGTGAACCAAACATACTTTACAGTGTCCCTTGTGCCGGCCAAACTTTGCTGACCTAACTGTGTCGGCCTAACTCCAGGTTAGGATTGCACTCTTATTCAAGTGGGTTATCCTTTATTCTAGAATGTCAGGGCCTGTAAGGCAGTGGTTTCCAAACTTTTTTGACAGGGGACTCCTTTTACCTCCTTGGCCATTGGGTGTGACTCCCCATTAGGGCTACAATCAGTGATGTCATGCAGGGGGTACGCGGGGGTACGCGAGTACCGGTTTCTAGGATTACAGCTGGCCCCGCCCATTCGCCCACCCACTCGTCGACTCCGCCCTCTGCAACGTTTGAATTTCCTGCATGTTTGAGTTGCCTGTGTGTTCTCAGAGCCAGGCAGGCAGGCAGGCAGGCAGCGAGCGTAGCCTTTCCTTTCCTTGCCACTGAAAAATGAGTTGCTCTGGGGTTTTAACATGATGCCAGGCCTCCTTAACATGTTCTGGGGGTGCTGTGGAATACTGTTGCAACTGTTGGGTCAGTTTAAAATCATCTGAGGCCTCAAAAAGGGCTTTTTTCATGTCACTTCCTGCCACGACATCACTTCTGGCTTATGACATCACTTCCGGTGGGCGGGTCCCGACACGTGCCAATCAAAAGTGAATACCTGTTCTTAAATCATTTAGATGACACCACTGGCTACAATCCTATACATTTTATAAGGTGGCCGGTCTTTTGCGAGGATTCGGCGGCCCCCCCAGGCTGGTTTCTGCGGTTCCCAGGGGAGCCACAGCTCACAGTTTGGGAACCACTGCTATAATGGATTTGGGTGGTGGTGGTTTCACACTGGAGACTAGATCTGTGCCTTTGCAATTCCTGGAGAAGTAAAATTGATTAAAAAATGAATCACATTTTCTAGTATGATTTTTTTTTCCCATAACATGTGCACCACTACCAGAGAGTCTCAAGGGCACTTATAAATCATGGGACAATATGCCTTTAATCAGTACCACTTATTTACACATCTCCTATGTCCGGAGAACATGAAGCAGATTCTATTTCAGTTAGGACTGCTCCAGATTTTGCTTAGGGCGCAATCTTAACCCACAGTTAGGCCAGCACAGTTAGGCCAGCAACGTTTGCCCAGCACAAAGGACACCAAAAAGTGTGTTTGGACCACTCTTGGAGGATGGCTCATGTCTGTGTGCTGGCCTCTCTGACTCCAAGAGTGGTCCAAATATACTTTATAGTGTTAAGAAACACTATAAAGTATGTTTGGACCACTCTATAAAGTATGAGTTGGCCAAACTTTGCTGGCCTAACTGTGCTGGCTTAACTCCAGGTTAGGATTGTACCCTTAAGAGTCCTTCTAATTATGATCTTTAGCTATTATCTACATATTAGTCTCTCTCTCTCTCTCTCTCTCTCTCTCTCTCTCTCTCTCTCTCTCACACACACACACACACACACACACACACACACACACACACAAGCATACATGTATCAGCATATACACGCATACACACCCACACTCACACACAGAGTAGTGTAGGGACTGCTCCTTGTGGTTCACAGAGGCTTGCTCCAGATGTCGGGGCTCTTAGTAAACTGCCTTCCATCAGCCTTGTCCTATATGGGTGGACCCTAAAGGAGCCACTCTGCCACCCATCTAGGGGGCAATCCTAACCCGGAATCAGGCTGGCACAGTTAGGCCAGTAAAGTTTGGGTGGCAGAAGGGCCACGGTAAAGCATGTTTAGATCCCTCTCTGAGGCGGGGAGGATGGTGGCCCTTGTGCTGGCCAAACTGTGCTGGCCTAACTGTGCCGGCCTAATTCCAGGTTAGGATTGCGCTCTTACAGCATAATCCAAGCGCGCCTGCGTGCCATTGGTAGTGACTCTGCAGGGGTGCCAGGCGGCACCCCCACGGCAGTGCTACAGCAACAGGACCGGTGCTGCAGGCAGTGCTGGTCCTGATGCGCCTGCACTGCGCCTCCCTTGCACTGGCTGAAACCAAAGGGTGGCCATCCCATTAACTAGATAGGCCAGCGAGTGAATCCAGGGGGCGGGGTTAGCTGTGACGTAAATATACCCACAACAATGCTGATTCCAATGATTTCCAATGGGTTTTCGCATGATGTTTCGGGCTGAATCGTTTACTCCTGAAGCAAAAACTTACCAAAATAACAACGTGTGATCGTGGAGAAACATCAGTGGTAACCATATTATGAGTTAATATGCAATTCCAAGGTTTAATTCCGCAGAATTATATTACTGAACATACCAGCGGCTGTGAAGGGGACTGAGGGAAGGAAGGGGGCGTGGCCCAATCACAAGGCGCTCGCTGATTGGACGCTGGGAGGAGGGAGGAGGGATGGGAAAGGGGAAAAAAGGGGCGGGGTTATACCCGGAAGCTTCAAGTTTGTGACGTCATGCCCTCTCTATGTATAATAACTCTATGGCTGAAACTGGCTGACACATGGGAGGTACCATGTTGGACGGGGGAGGGAGTGGGCGGAGTGGGAAGTGGGGGTGGGCGGGCTGTGGGCGGGGAGAGGGCTGGCTGTGGGCAGGTTGTGGGTGGGCTTGGAATTTGGCCATAAGGGACCTCATGGTCTCCTCGGATCTGTGCTTGCTGTTTAGCAGGCGCAGATCCAAGTAGCTGGCATATTAGGAAGGGGAGGCTGGCATATTAGGAAGGCTTCAGCCTCCCTAACACTGTGCTGGATATGGTTCAGGCCCGTCAGCCTCGCCATTCCAGCACAGTATAGGATTGTGCTCTTAGTCTTGTCAAATACACACAGCACCACACTGCAGCCGACACCACATTGCAGGTTTTATATTGAACAGCAACCATTTTAATTTTCTTCTAAATTCTTAGAAGGTCAATAGTATTTGTTTACATCTAAACAAATGAATATTATAGTGATATTATAATAAATTATAATAATAAATAATACATTAAAATATATTTATTGTTTATATTATTATTATTATATTAATAATAATAAATTATAATAAATATTATACTTGTTTATTTGTAATATTTATTTATTATATACAATCAAATCAAGACATATTATAGCGGTATGAAGTCTAGAATCAATTTTATGTATATCTCTAAGATTCTATCAGTATGGGATGTGGTGGCGCAGCGGGTTAAACCGCTGCTGCTGGGCTTTCCGACCGGAAGGTTGGGAGTTCAAGACTGCGCAACGGCGTGAGCTCCCGTTGCTTGCCCCAGCTCCTGCCAACCTAGCAGTTCGAAAGCACCTAAATACAAGTAGGTAAATAGGGACCACTTCGGTGGGAAGGTCACGGCGTTCCGTGCGCTATGGTGTATAGTCATGCCGGCCACATGACCACGGAAGCTTGTCCTTGGACAAAACGCCGGCTCTACAGGCTTAGAAACGGAGATGAGCACCGCCCCCTACAGTCGGTCATGACTAGACCTTCCGGTCGTGGGGAAACCTTTACCTTTAAAATTCTTGGCTGTGAATCTGGGGCCCCACAAAAAAATAGAATGGTTTCTAGTTGGGCCAGCAGCTGTTAAGGCTGACCCTGATATAGCTCAACATTTTTCTGCTGGGAAGCAGAATACAAAATCTCTAAGCCTTGTACGGAACAGCTACCCTCAGGTTACCTGAGCACATCCCAAGGGGGATTCAGCTGCTGTTGGCTCCTGAAAAGCGAAAACCCCAGGACCCTTTTTCGTGTTTGCACCACTGTGACAGTTTTACACGGCCTCCAGATCTATTATCCCTTGTTGTTCTGCTGCCAAGATAAGGTGGTTACAAAGTGTGAATTGTCCCAGCTTTGGCACGTGGCGGAAGGATACAGTGCACCAATGAATGCTAACAGGACGAGACGCTGCTCTCGGGGGGCCTAACCTTGCATTAGTAAACCCTTCGCCCTCTCCTGTTTTGCAAGGAGGACACAAGAAAAAGGACTATTGTGAAGTCTGCTGTTTCCCTTTCAAGTATTATGGGGGGTGGGGGTTACTCTGGAGAATTCGGTAGAAGTATTCTCTGGAGAATGAGGCTTAATTAACCCACGGCTCTGTCCCTTCTTTAGTAATCCCAAATTTAGACTTTGTGGAACCGTAGCCAGGGAGCTGTGGTAACCATAGACCCCAACATTTGCCAGATTAAAAATAGGGATATTTGCTTTGCATTGCATAAAACGGATACACATAACAAGCTTCAGGAACAATACAAGCCTTTTCTTCGCAGAGCCCAGAAATGCACAACTCCTACAAAGGAAGTGCCTCCAAAGTGTACATTCCTCGGACAACTTACTATTTTACACTCGGAGCACAACCCTAACCTGGAGTGAGGCTGCCACAGTTAGGCCAGCCAAGTTTGGCTGGCACAAGAGCCACCGTAAAACATGTTTGGACCACTCTCGGCGTCAGGGAGGATGGTGCACGTCTGTGTGCTGGCCTCTCTGACTCCGAGAGTGGTCCAAACGTACTTTACAGTGTCCCTTGTGCTGGCCAAGCTTTGCTGGCCTAACTGTGCTGGCCTCACTCCAGGTTAAGATTGCACCCTTGGATGCATTAGGGTGCAATCCTATCCCACGCTGGGCAGGAGGTTTAGTCGAGAGGGTTAAAACCTCCGTTTGCCCGACGATAAGATCCGAAGGTCACCTGTTCGACAACACCGGAAATCTCCGTGAGCAGCAGACCTTGAGAATTGTGACTGATAAGAGCTGAGCTGTCTCCAGCTGCCTGTGAGAGAGGAGTTGTGCTGGGCCAGCTGTTTCTTTAGTGGAGCAGAGAAGCCGTTTATCAGCCAGCAGGAAGGCAAGCGTGTGGCCAGAAAGAAGGACTAAACCACGAAAGTTCCATCTGTATGTTGTTTGTAGTTCTTGAAAGACAGAACTTCTTTGTAATTTGTAAAAACCCCTTGAGGGTTTAGAGAAATAAAGCCTGCCTATGTAAACCGCCTTGAATTAAAGCCAGAGGAGCAATCTAATGGACAGAGAAAGGTGGTACATATATACTAGCAACAAAACAAAACAGTCAGGCTGGGTGGCCTGCGCTGTATCCAGTGCAGGTTGGGAGACTGCTGGGGCCTCCACAGGGCAAGGGGCATTTGTGGCTGCTTTGATTAGCAGGCGCAATTTCGAGCAGGCAGCAGCAGCCACCACCGTGCTCCCTCCACCTTCCCCCCTGCCCAGAAAAGCCCCTGCCCTGCACTGGTTGAACTCGGGAGTGACTGCCTTGCACCGCTTACGATTCTCTCAGAGGAGGGGGTGCTCTCTGCAGCAGCTTTGCACCTGTTATGTATGCAGGAGGATAGTCAGGGGTTAAGCCCAGCAAGAGGGCTGGAAGGGTGGAGTTAAACACCCCTCCAATCGGAAGACTGAAGCTAGATGAATCCTGCAGTTAGTTAGGCCTGTTGCCTGTGTTCAGTTTCTTGTCTGTTGCTGTTACAATAAAATGCTTAAATTGCACCTGCCTTGTCTGAGTTGAATCTGCAAGGAACCCAGTATATTGTAGCACCCTGTTCCTTCTGTTCAGTGGCGACCCCTTCAAGTGGTGCCCCTCAAAGGGGAGCCTCCATAGGAGAAGGAACAGGGGCACAAAGCTGCACAACACTACCACAGCAAGCACCCCCTTCTCTGGGAGAACCATAAGCAGAGCAAGACAGTCATGCACCCCCCTTTGGTGTAGTGCCAGGGACAAGCACCCCTCAGGGTTTGTTCTTGTTACACCTTTGAGCTGGATCTTATCCCCACTTTTTCCAAACCTCCTTTCCCCCTTTCTTCTCCTTGGACTTGCTAAAGAGCTATAGAATTGACACAGGGCTGTGGAAAACCATTGCAGAGGAGAAGCTTATGGAGGGCTATGGGAAAATAGTTCCCTTTTCCCCTCCAAAGCCTCTCGCCCTGCCCCCCCCACCCCGCCCCTACTGGATTCAGCATGTGCCGCTTTGGCATGGGTGCATCGGGGGAAAGATAGGATTGGCTATAGATGTATGACTGAGAGTGAAATCCTAAACTGGAGTTAGGCTGGCATAAGCTAAACCAGCAAGGTTTGGCCAGCACAAGGGCCACCGTAAAGCGTGTTTGGACCACTCCCGGAGTCAGGGAGGATGGCGCATGTCTGTATGCTGGCCTCTCTGACTCTGAGAGTGGTCCAAACACGCTTTATGGTTGCCCTTGTGCTGGCCAAACTTTGCTGGCTTAGTTTATGCCGGCCTAACACCAGTTTAGGATTGCGCTCTCAGTTTAGGATTGCGCCCTAAGAAAAAAGTGAGGTTTTCTTCTTGTATCATCCCCTAAATGGGGGGTGGGGAACCCAGTTATATATTCAGAGGGAAGAACTACTCACAGTCAATGCAGTATCGCCTATCCTGCAATTGGTTCAAGTGATGTACTATTCAGGAACCTTCATTAAGTCAGGAGTGAAGTGCCGTATTCACATATTACTTCATCTTCGCTGCTTTATATCTCGGAAGAAGCATTTCACACTCTTTAAAAAAGTACATTATTATTTTTGCTGTTTGCTAAAATAGGCCAATATACATTATAATATGTTTACGAGCTGGCAGCAGTACAAATTCAACACTTTTAAGAATTGACATTCCATTCCAAGATCACTCAAAAAAAAAAAAAAACAGGTTTCAAATGGCTGTGCTTACTTTTCAGAGCTTTTTTTCCCCTCTCTCCTCCTTTTTAAAATGAAGAGTTGATGGTTGCAATTTGATTATTAGCCGAGAAAAGAGCACTGATGGAAGTGAGATTTAAATTTCAGCATGTGTTGATATTACATGGGGTATTAAAAAAACGTTCAGTGGACGGTTTTAGTAACATTGCCAGTTCTGTTTATTTATTCCATGTCAAGAATGCAGTAGAAGTGGTTATGAAAAAAAAAATTGCTGTAGACATGCTCTGTAGTCCCCTAAAGAAACATTAAACATGCAGCGCAAGGCAGTTGCTGTGTTCAACTACGCAGCTTGTCTTCCACCAGAGGAAGCCCCCCTACCAAAAATCATTGATTTGTTGTTGTTGTTGTTCAGCCGCTAAGTCGTGTCCAACTCTTCGCAACCCCATGGACCACAGCACGCTAGGCCTCCCTGCCCTCCATTAGCTTCTGGAGTTCACACAATTTCATGTGCATTGCTTCGGTGACACTATCTAACCATCTCATCCTCTGCCGCCCCCTTCTCCTTTTGCCTTCCATCTTTCCCAGCATGAGGGTCTTTTCTAAAGAGTCCTCTCTTCTCAGGAGGTGGCCAAAGTAGTTGAGCTTCAGCTTCAGGATTTGTCCTTCCAGGGAGCAATCAGGCTTGACTTCCTGGAGGATTGACCGATTGGATCTCCTTGCAGTCCAGGGGACTCTCAGGAGTCTTCTCCAACACCATAATTCAAAAGCATCTATTCTTCGGCGCTCCACCTTCCTTGTGGTCCAGCTCTCATAGCCATACATGACTACCGGGAAAGCCATAGCTTTGACTGCGCGAACCTTTAGGGGGCAAACATTATATGAAAGGCTGCAGCAGATGCCCTTCAGTTTCTAAATTGCACCTACTGCACCTGTCCAGAGCTCCTGGCTCCATTGCCTCCCTGCCACACTTGACACATGACCAGATCCTATGACTAGTGGCCCACTTGTTGGACAGCAGTGTATGGTGCTCAATAGCAGTAGCGTAGCCAGAGGGGGGCAGCACAGTAAGTACTGCAGATGCCACAGTGTGCTATGCAAGTGGCCGCTCCCACTCGCCGTTGGAGCCATTCCAGCCAGCAACTGCAATATGTTGGAAATGCCATTTGGTTCAGCGTTCCCTGTGTGTTCCCAGCGCTGCATGGAATGGTTCTGATGGCCAGTTGCAGACCCAGCACACCCGGGTACAGAGGCGAAGGAGGGCCACCCCCTCTGCTCATTCTCCGCCCCTGTGCGCCGCTTCGCTCCGCCCCTACGCCACGCTAGGCTCCATTTTGGAGCTGTTCAGAGGCAGGGGCAGGTAGGAGTGTAATATACTGTAATAATATATTCCTTGCAGATTCAACTCCGACAAGGCAGGTGCAGTTTAAGCATTTTGTTGTAACAGCAACAGATAAGAAACAGAACAAGGGCAACAGCCCAACCCCTCTCCAGGATTCATCTAGCTCAGGTCTCCTGATTGGAGGGGTGATTAGTTCAACCCCTCCAGCCCTCTTGCTCGGGCTTAGCCCTTGCTAGATACATAACAGGAAGGGCCAAAACCAGTGATGTCATGCAGGGGGTACGCGGGGGTACGCGAGTACCGGTTCCTAGGATTACAGCTGGCCCCGCCCATTCACCCACCCACTCATAGACTCCGCCCCTGCAACGTTTGAATTTCCTGCACGTTTGAGTTGCCTGCACGTTCTCAGAGCCAGGAAGGCAGCGAGCGGAGCCTTGCCTTGCCTTGCCACTGAAAAATGAGCTGCTCTGGGGTTTTGGAACTGTTGGGTCACTTTAACATGATGCCAGGCCTCCTTCACATGTTCTGGGGGTGCTGTGGAATACTGTTGCAACTGTTGGGTCAATTTAAAATGGTCTGAGGCCTCAAAAAGGGCTTTTTTCATGTCCCTTCCTGCCACGACATCACTTCTGGCTTATGATGTCACTTCCGGTGGGCGGGTCCCGACACGTGCCAATCAAAAGTGAGTACCTGTTGTTAAATCATTTAGATGACACCACTGGCCAAAACCTCATGGAGACACCTGCCCCAGGAGCTCCCTTCCTTCTGCCCACCCCAGGAGCATCCCCCTTGCCAAATGGTAGGTCCGCCACTGCTGACTGGTTGGGAGAGGCATGATGCATTGCAGCATCTGCTTGCCTCCCCACCTCTGGCTACGCTACCGTTCAGGTGAACTCCCCAATTAAACTGGGCTGTTTTCCATCAAAATTCGGACGATGACTTAGGGCGCAATCCTAACCTGGAGTTATGCCGGCACAGTTAGGCCAGCAAAGTTTGGCAGGCAAAAGGGACACCGTAAAGCGTGTTTGGACCACTCTCGGAGTCAGGGAGGATGGCGCACGTCTGTGTCTGGCCTCTCTGACTCTGAGAGTGGTCCAAACATACTTTACGGTGGCTCTTGTGTCAGCCAAGCTTTGCTGGCCTAACTGTGCCGGCCTAACTCTAGGTTAGGATTGCGCTCTCTCTGTGCTTTTGTTGCCAATGATTATGCTGCCTCATGAGATTGGATAGCAACACGAATGGAAGTTAAGAGATTTCACTCAAACGCTTAGCTATTGGCGTAGATGTCTCTTTACAGTGTTCAGCTTTCTTGTTGTGTTTGTGGGAAAGAAAAGGGTGAATAATGAAGAAATTCTTGATACCTGTTCACCGGGCACGTTCCAAGTTTCCTACTTATTTTTTCTGCATATACAGTATATCTAAGAATGTCAACACTGAGTGCTTGAGAATGCCTGACAATGAGAGTATTGCAAATCAAGCACAAGTGAGAAGCCACTGTGAAATTGATCGTTGAAGTCCATGACAGTCAGTTTCTTGAGAGATTGTGCCTCTCCCCCCCCCCCATGCAGTGCACGCCCCATTGGCACAGCTACATCAGCACTGGAAAATTGGATAGGATTCGGTTCTGTACTATACACATGATTGTGGTGCTTGTTGAATTCCAGGGAAGCATAAATCCAGCCAGTCTCGGGGCACTTGGAATTGGGCTGATGGTAGGGAAGCCTCAGATGCCACAAGAGAAAAGCTCAACTTTGGTATTTCAGAACAACCAACTCCTTACTGCTGGCCGGCTTAGGAGAAGCCTTGCCTTTCTTGTGCATCTTGGAAAATATGGTGACTGGTTGAACTTTGCTTTTCCCAGCAAATATGAACCTGCAAACATGCCACATCCTGGGAGATTTCTGACTCTGGAGTAAACAAAGACTCTGGCAACGCAACTGGGCAAGAGGCTAACTGCTAACTTTTTCAACTCTTATATTTAGCAGGGGGAGAGCAACTGTACCTCTTCACCCCAGCACAGTGTCTTTCTCGTGGCTGTTGCTGGTGGTGTTCTCCATTCTTTTAGATTGTGAGCCCTTTTGGGACAGGGAGCCATTTAACTTGAATGTTATTATTTGCCTGTAAACCGCTTTGTGAACTTTGTGTTGAAAAGCGGTATATAAATACTAGTGATTGATTGATTGATTGATTGATTGATTGATTGATTGATTGATTGATTGA
>JAJKFI010000033.1:4558760-4595802 GCA_029204185.1 Lerista edwardsae
TGATTGATTGATTGATTGATTGATTGATTGATTGATTGATTGATTGAACCCTGGCTTCCCTCACCAGCAAGAGTTGTTTGATAATGGGCAGCCCAATCCCGGGCTGCCCTTAGTGTCGATGCAACAGCGTTGCATCGACACTGTGACATTAGCAGCCGAAGCAGAGGTGCCAAGCGGCACCCCCATGTCGGTGCTGAGCAGCACCCCTGTGGTGGCACTAATGCCGGGGCGAGGGAGTGGCCATGCCGCCATGCCGGGTGGCGCCATGCCGGGGCGAGGGAGTGGGCGGGGGAGGGCGGTTCTGGGCTGGCTGTGGGCGGGCCAGCAGGTGTCCTGGCCTCGGATGGGGGCGGGCCTCAGATTTGGCCTTAGCCCATTCAGGAGGCCGTGTGGCCCCAATTAGCAGCAGGTGCAGATCCGAGGAGCGCATGGGGGGGGGGGGCTGCCGCCTTTCCTATGGTAAGGGCATGGGGAAGCTTCCACTATACTGCGCTGGATATGGCGCAGGCCTATCGGCCTTGCTATTCCAGCACTGTATAGGATTGCGTTCTAAGGCACAGACTTTCTGGGCAACGGAAGAAAACCTCTTCTGGGGGCAGAACAACCTGGCTCCTAGCAACTAGGATCTGATGATATGTTTCCTGAACCAATGGGATGTGTGTGAATTCAGCAGCAGTGCACATGTGCTATACGCAAAAAATCCCAAGAACAAGCGCTGTGTTTCTTTGGAGTACAAATAAATTTCACAACTCTTCTCAATGGAGGATTTGGTTCCATATGTATGGTCTATCACCTTTCAGTCAAGCACTACATTCACAGGAAGTTTAACAGAGAAGTACTCAAAGCAGGCAATGTTAATTTGGCCTTCTTGCAACCATTTCATCAGTGGTTCTCAAACTGTTTAGACCGGAATGCACATTTCAGAATGGCACTCGTGTTGGGACCCACTGGAAGTGATGTCATTAACCTGGAAGTGATGTCATAGCCAGTAGTGGGCAAGAGGCACTTTTCCAAGTGGTGTTCCTCTCATATTTAGCAGGGGAAGAGTAATTGTCCCTCTTTATCTCAGCTCAGTGTCTTTTCTAGTGACTGTTGCTGGTGGTGTTCTGCATTTTTTAGATTATGAGGCCTTTTGGGACAGGGAGCCATTTAACTTTATTATTTGCCTGTAAACCACTTTGGGAACTTCATGTTGAAAAGTGGTATATACATACTTTTTGATTGATTGATTGATTGATTGATTGATTGACTGACTGACTGACGTGCCATCAACAAGCAGGAAGTGCCGTCATTGTGACATAATAACAAAATGACACTCCTGAAATGCAAACTGGCATTCCTGGACTGCAGCAATTGCACAACCAGGAAACATCCCTGACAGAAAGCAAGATCAGGGCAAAATATTGTGGAATAGCACTGAATTAAAAAAAAAATCACTTGAAAATTTAAATTAATAACAATCACAAAAGGAATATAGCAACAGTAAAGTCTGCAGCTTCCAAGATGGCTGCTCCCAACTTTCCACGACCCACCTGACATCAGGACATGACCCACCAAGTGGGTCCTGACCAGTGGTGGGATTCAAATAAATTAACAACCGGTTCTACGTCCTTCAGGGTGGCCACTGCCTTTCTTCCCTCTCCCAACCTAAAATTAGCTACCGGTTCTGCAGAATATGTGAGAACTGGCTGTATCCCACCACTGGTCCTGACCCACAGTTTAATATCCGTGTACAATAATTCTGTGCCTAGAAATATTTGTACATGTGAGCTATCTTCTTCTTCCCTCATGGATGTCAAACTTGTTTCATACAATGAGCTGAATAGCATTCATGGTGCCTGCTGAAGGCGGGAAGCAGGAAGTGACATCACTAAGCGGGTGATGACCAGAAATATGCACTAGCAAATGACAGAAGACAACATATGCAAATCTGGATCATATTTTCAAGATATGAGAGTGCCCACGTCTGCTGAGGCATCACTTGGAAGCTTTGTAGTGTGGTTCTCAGTCATCCCAACACAAAATTTTCAATTTGTGGCTCAATCACAACATTCTAAACTGGGAACAATTTTATCTTCTTAGGGGAGCAGTAGAATGGAATGGGATACTTTTGTTTTGCATTTTCCTTCTGCTTAATGTATATCTCTGTAAATAAAAAGGCTATTAGACGTTCTGGTTTTTGTTGCTTTTTTTAAGCTGAAAAAATTTGGAAAAGGGCCTGGAATATTTCTGAAGAGGGTAAGGCCCTTTATGCTCCCTGTAGCTTTTGCCCTGACTATTGGCAGGGCAAAACTTCCACAAAGAGCTGCCCTCAGAAAAGAGACAGGGGTGTGCAAATTCAGTCTGTGGTCTGTTCCGTCCTCAGTCTGTTCGGTGGGGAGGGGTAGTGGGGCTGCCAACAAACCCACTGGTGCCAATTGTGACAGTTGTTTATGTGAGAGGGGACATCTGTCTATAGAGAAATCTGGAACAGGACCACAAAATTATTTCCTGGAGGCCACCAAAATGGTCATCAGATAGTAATAACTTCTGCCCATTTTTGACTTGGTTCTGAGGTAACCCATGGCCCTGCCGGAGAGAGAGAAAAATAGTTCTATCCTTCTAAGTCATAATAGCAAAGATTCTTCCCTAAGAGGGAAAGCTTTCTCTTCATTGACAGATGGATGGCTGTCAACAGTCTCTTGTTTCTATATGTATTATGAACCATAGGCATAAGTGCAAATGTAAAAATATGCTGTACCATAAAGTTAACTATTAAAAAGGAAAAAAAAATGTTCAAGGTGCAAAATATATTACGTGAAGTATGCGCAGGGCTGACTCCAGATTTCAGTGGTCCAGGGCAAATGGCCCTCTATAGGCCCTTTTCTATTTGGGCTCTGCCTAAGGTTCAAAGTGAGGCTTACTTTGACAATTTGATGGGAAAGACAAAGATAATCTGGAGCAGTGGTGTCATCTAAATGATTTAATAACAGGTACTCACTTTTGATTGGCATGTGTCAGGACCCGCCCACCGGAAGTGATGTCATAAGCCGGAAGTGATGTCGTGGCAGGAAGTGACATGAAAAAAGCCCTTTTTGAGGCCTCAGACAATTTTAAACTGACCCAGTTTAAATACTGGGTCAATACTGAGTTGCAACAGTATTCCACATCACCCCCAGAACATGTTAAGGAGGCCTGGCATCATGTTAAAGTGGCCCAACAGTTCCAAAACCCCAGAGCAGCTCATTTTTTAGTGGCAAGGCAAGGCAAGGCTCCGCACGCTGCCTTCCTGCCTCTGAGAACATGCAGGCAACTCAAACGTGCAGGAAATTCAAACGTTGCAGGGGGCGGAGTCAATGAGTGGGCGGGGCCAGCCATAATCCTAGAAACTGGTACTCACGTACCCCCGCGTACCCCCTGCATGACATCACTGATCTGGAGGATCCAAAGGATCCTGGATCTTCAGCTCTGCCCAGTGATGCTAACTCCTGGATGTTGGTCCCAACTATGGTTTGTTTAACATGATCAGAATTACCAGACTTTTCTTTCAGACAGGGGTGTAGCTAAAGAAGTGCAGGGGGGGGTGCAATTGCACCAGGCTACAAGCTGAGCTTGACACTAGTGGCCAAAATTGTGAAAATCGTTGCATGCATGAATAATGCCATCATGTTATATACCAATTGAAGTGGAATTTCATGCAGAATGCAATGAAACAAACTGGAGTGCAACATCTTTATCAAATGTTATGACCAAGAACACCAGAAAACAAAAATACAACAGTGGTATGAAAGACGCGGTTTTGTAAAAATAATGGTTTTTAGGAATAATGACATGTTATATATCATTTGATGTGCAATTTCATGCAGAATGCAATGAAAGAAAGTGGAGTGTAATATCTTCATTCTATCAAAAGATATGGCCAAAAAATGAAAATACAACTGTGATGTCACTCCCTGTTGTGACATCACTTCCGGGACATCATTTTACTCCTTTGCACTGGGCTACACTTTCATTAGCTACACCAGTGCTTTCAGATTCTGTTTTCTGTAATCATCCTGAATCAGACATCACTTACTCATAGATGCCTTTTCGTCTGGGTAGGTTAAAGCAGTGTTATTTATTATTCTAGCCCAGCTGTTCAGTCAAAGATGTCCAGGGCACCTGAAAGCTTAATAATAATGATAATAAACAATGGGTGGCCCTATCCGGCTGGCACGTATTGCATTCTGTGCAGGCTGGGAGGCGGCTGGAGCACATCTCAGGGTAAAGGGATATTTCCCCCCTTACCCCAAGGTAAGCACCATACCAGGCAACCCTATGGGGCTGCTCAGATTGCACCAGCAAAATCGCTGTCCCAGATCTGAGCAGCCCGAATCGGAGCCGACTGGCTGAGGACAGGGGTTAGGATCTGGCCTAATGGCTGAATCTGTACCCTACCCCGGCCCTTGGGGCCGCTGTCTCTCCACCTTCCCTGCACCCTGTTCTGCCTCTGGCTTCAATGCCGGAGTAGAGGAGCATGGAAGTCAGTCCTGCTGCACGTTGCATCTGGTGCAGCAACACTTACCTGGAACTTTGCATTCAGGACGCTTGGGGGGTGACATAACGACGCCATCATGCTGCTCCTGACCTTCCAGGCACTCGCATTGGTTTAAATGTAAAAAGCCAACCTCAGTTTGGCGACCTTTGGGCCATTTTGGGCACAGCCACTGTGTGTTCTCGCCAGTGAGCAACCAAAGCACACTCAATGGCAAGAGCATGTGGCAGCTGGGGCCAAGGATCACCAAACAGAGGCTTGGGTAGTGTAGTGTCAATCCCAAGCCTCGCACCCAGGCTAGGCTGCCCCCCACCCTGGCACAGTGACGCAACTGATGGAAGTTCCCATACAGGACCAAGGGGTGTTGTTAAGAAGCATCGACTAGCATCCTGGCTGATTAGTTCAACTAAAGGCTGCCTCAATTCCAGCCTACTGGCGTCTTCACTTAGCATGGCCAACTGGTCGGCTAGAATTCCATCAGGTAAGAGCAGTTGGTCTAAATATTGAATATATTGAAATTCTAACTCCCCAACCTCATCTTGTAACAATATACATAATCAAGTCAAGCTGTGGAGGTGTTGACATACCTAATCCTCAAGCATTCAGCGAATGGCAGGCGTAAGCACACTCTCTTCAGCATACTCATGAGCCATTTTGCTTTTCTCGTCGAAGAGTTGACTGGCTGATGGCGGCACTGTTAGGTCACATGACGCTGTGGTATTGCTGGAGCGATACAGACCTCAGCCCAGTCTGGACCAAACTCCAATGGTCCTTTGGGCCCTCCTCCAATGAAAGAGGCGGCTATAAGTAAAAACAAATAAAGTTCTTGACAAGTCTCTGCAGTGCAACCTATTTCTAGGGCAAAAGTGTTCGTGGTTTCCAGTCTCTCTTTAATTTGTGTGGAGAAGCATCAATTTTTTTGTCAGTTCTCATTTTTTGAGACACAATATCAATTTTGCCATCTCTGTGCTTTCGATGGTCTGTGGGGGGGATCTGGGGGGGACTGTATTGTAATTATGTCAAAAAAATGAAACACTTCAAAATGTGATTGGCAGGTTGATTACAATAATGCGTGTGATTAAACTCTTGGTGTGCTTGCAGAACAAATGAGAAGACGTCAGTGGTTATTAGCAGTGTTTTTGTTAACTCTCAGGGCGTTAACTTTTGGGTTTTGCATTGCTTGTGCTTGTGAACCAACAGGGCACCTGGTGATGGGTTATTCAGAGCTTGCATGTCTTTTGTTTATCTTATTTTTTTAAGCTGAGAAAGAAGTGTGTAATTGGTAACCAGGAAATCAATGCATTGAGCATTATGCAAGTTAAATACTTGATTTATATGTTATGTAAATTAGCACGTATACAAACAGAATAGCACAAAGTTACCTGCATGCTATACTTGAGAGAAGTTCTGTTATTGTCCCCAATACAGCGTGATTTTCCTGGTTCAACGAACGATTATTGCAACAGAATGCAACTGCATTTTAAGAACATAATATAAGAAAAGCCCTGCTGGATCAGGCCAAAGGTACATCTAGTCCAGCTTCCTGTATGGCCCGCCAGATGCCCCAGGGAGCACACGAGACAACCAGATGCCTGCATCAAATTGCCACTTCCTTGCACCTGGTGTTTTGAAGTAGCCTACTTCTAATGTAAGTAGGTTGCACCAGCCACCATGTAGTATAGCCCACGATGGACTTTTCCTCCAGAAATCGGTCCAATCCCCTTTTAAAGGCACAAAGGCCAGATGCCATCACCACCTCCTGTGGCAAGGAGTTCCACAGCTTAATTACCCACTGGGTGAAATTTTGATTGTGGGTTTGATGCGAATCAGTAGTACAACAGAAGAAGAAGCTGTGCTTAACTTAAGAAGCCTTGCTTAACTGGGGCATCAGCGCTTGGCAGATAAGTAATGTGGAGCTTGATCACCAGCAAGACTTTGTCACAGTGAACTGGTTCCACTCAGCATTGTAGCATTACATAAGGCAGCCACAGAGGCTTTCAGGGATTAGTGGGGAATGGAACAGGGAAGAACGAGGTCCCTCCTACTTAATAATGGGGCACTCTTTTCCTCTCCAAGATAAAGAGGACAATGAGGGTTACTGCTAAATTATTTCCCTCTTGTACAATGCTAGAATCATGGGGCATCTACTAAAATTGTGTGGCAGGAGAGTTAGAACAGAGAAAAGTTTTCTTTATCCAGAGCGTAATTAATCTCTGGAACTCCTTGCCACAGGAGGTGGGGATGATGTCTGGCCTGGATGCCTTTAAAAAGGGATTGGACATGTCCGTCACAGGTTATAAACCATGATGGGTATATCATATGCAGCCTGTAGGTTTGAGAGACAACCTATCTCTGAATGCCATCTGCAAGGGAGTGGCAACAGGATGCAGGTTTGTTGTCTTGAGTGTTCCCTGAGGCATCTGGTGGGCTACTGTGAGATACAGAAAGCTGGACCAGATGGGCCTTTGGACTGTTCCAGTGGGGCTCTTCTTATGTTCTTAAGTCCAGTTTGGGTTGTAAGTTATTGTAACTCCTCCCCACAGGATAGCAAATTCTGTTTTGTTTATCTTGTATTTTACCTCAGAATGCCAGGTGCAAGGGAGTGGCAACAGAATGCAGGAAACTTGTTGTCTTGGGTGCTCCCTGAGGCATCTGATGGGGCAGTGAGATACAGGAAGCTGGACTAGATGGACCCTTGGCCTGATCCAATGGGGCTGTTCCTATGAGTACATGTCTGAAGAGGAGTGTCTGGTTCTGGTGGCTGTGGAGAAATGCTGTGGAGAATCTTGACTAGCCACCGGTGTGTTCAGAATTTACCTCAGAATGCCAGGTGCAAGGGAGTGGTAACAGAATGCAGGCATCTTGTTGTCTTGTGTGCTCCCTGAAGCATCTGGTGGGCCATTGTGAGATACAGGAAGCTGGACTAGATGGGTCTTGGCCTGATCCAGCAGGGATCAGATTTTTTATGTATAGAAACCCTTGCAGCCTTGATTACATTACAGGCAATGAAGCCAATGAATTTGGTACAGGCAATGAAACTAAGATAAGGCTTTGGCCAGAGTTGTTTAGATCAAAGAAGATAGTTTGTTCGGCAACAAGGCAAGCAGTCACCAACTAGCAAGCGCTCCCACAGGCTGCAGGAAGGCACTGCAGCCTGAGTTGTTCTAAGCCAGATCGTTCTAGATTATACTATCGGATATTCTTTTCCCTCTCTCAAAACACCCGAACCAGGGGGCATCCACTAAAGCTGAGGGTTGGGAGAGTTAAAACAGATAAAAGGAAGTACTTTTTTACCCACCAGGTAGTTAATCTGTGGAACTCCTTGCCACAGGAGGTGCTGATGGCATCTGGTCTTGATGCCTTTAAGAGGGGATTGGACAGATTTCTGGAGGAAAGGTCCATCGTGGGCTATAGGCAATGATGGATTGTGCAACCTCCTTACAAAGGTGGTGGGCTACTGGTACCGGGTGCAAGGGAGTGGCAATACGATGCAAGCATCTTGTTGTTTCATGCCTCCCTGGGGCGCCTGGTGGGCCGCTGTGAGATACAGGAAGCTGGACTAGATGGGCCTTTGGCCTGATCCAGCAGGGCTCTTCTTATGTTCTTATGTTCTTATATACAAAAACAGCGTTGGAACCAGGATGGCCGTCCCCTTTCCCCTTGTCTCACCTCTTGTGGTCTGGCAGTGTTTCCTCATCCTCTCCTATCTTAATACATTGAGAGCGCAAACCTAACCTGGAGATAGGCCGGCCCTGTTAGAAAGTGGACCGGTGGGCAAACTGGGGCCCGTGTCGGCTTGTTCCGCCTTCCCAAGGATCCACCTCAATTGGCTCTTTTCTCCCCTCCACCGGTGGGGAGGACGTTGGGTGGCCAGCGCACAGTCACACCTTGCATAGGGGGACAAGGATCTTGTGCTGTCTCTTCATTTCTGCAGTTCCAGGCTGGAGACAGTGCCGGAGGAGGCTATGTCTGCGCCTGGGACGGGGAGGGGATGGAAGCCGTCACCATGCCCTTGCGCAGCCTTGCCAAAATGCCCCCTGCTTCTGGAATTTGCTCCTTTTCGGAGCATAAAGGAGGCAAGAGCTGCGGGAGGGCCCAGCTATGCGCCACTTTTCTCTGCGGCACACCCAGCTCCCTCGCCAGCTACACCGTGCCCTATTTATTATTATTATTATTATTATTATTATTATTAATTCAATTTATACCCCGCCTTTCTGCCCCATGGGCACCCAAGGCGGCTTACAACAACAAAAATACAATTACAATACTTAAGGATTAAAAACGATAGTTAAAAAAACTATTAAAATAATTAACATTTAAAATTTAAACAGCCAACCCCGTGGATCCTAAAATATATAAGAGAGTATAAAAACCAGCCAGGCTGTCAACTATTAAAAGCTTGTTGGAATAGGAAGGTCTTCAATTCCCGGCCGAAATGTTGTCAAAGAGGGAGCAGTTTTTAGTTCTAAGGGGAGGGCGTTCCAAAGTCGGGGGGCCACCACCGAGAAGGCCCTATCCCTGGCCGCCACCCCCCTCACCTCTCCTGGTGGCGGCACAGTCAAAAGGGCCTCCCCAGATGATCTAAGAGTACAGGCAGGATTATATGGGAGGAGGCGGTCCCTCAAATACCCCGGACCCAAGCCGTAAAGGGCTTTAAAGGTCAAAACTAGCACTTTGAATTGGGCCCGGAAAAGAACCGGCAGCCAGTGTAGTCACCGAAGCAACGGCCCGACAGAGTCAAACCAATGTGCCCCAGCAACTACATGAGTAGAATGAGCAACTCATTCTGTACTAGTTGTAATTTCTGGACCGTCTTCAGAGGCGCAATGGGCACAATGCCTCTTCAGAGGTGGCCTATTGAGCTACCATGTGCAGCTGGTGGGCTCTGCTTGGCTTGGTGTGCCCCAAGTTCTGCAGGCCTGACCTAAAGTGTAGAACCTCCATTTGCATGTTGGCCTTTCAGCTACTAAGGCTGCGTCTATTAGTAGCAAATGAAGATTAAAAAAAAAAAGAAAACCTTCCGCCTCGATGCCTTGTGCCTGGTCCTCATTACCTCCAGAAATCACGCTTTGATCAGTAGAGCTTTATCACGAAAGGCCAAACTCACTTCATTCAAGAGCACTACATCCTCCCAGCTATAAAGAGCAGTAAATAATAAGTTTATAGATTCTGGGGTTCTTGTTTTTAAATAGCCTGTATTAAGAACACTGCCAGCATTTAATACAGTGATGTTTAGAGGTATGCTAATGGCCACAAGAAAATTTCAAACCTCCATAATGTGCTTTAATCACCGGCTGGAGATCAAAAACCACCATGTGATTTTATACAGCATGGGCAGCTTCCAGGACTGCCTTACATGGAAACAGATCAATGGCAAAATTGGTAGATACAGCAAAGCTTTTGCAATAAAAGCTTTTTATGTATCTTGTTCAAAGCATGTAAGTGCCTTTTAGATCACTGATTGAACTGTAGACAGTATAAAGTGGAACCTTTTAATACTAAAATAAATTTCCAGAGTAAAAATTCCATTATAGGGAAAAGTGTTTTTGCTGCAGCGGGATAGATAATAATTCTTTCACACGTAATGGGATTCATGAAATGTTTGATGATAAACAGAAGTCCTTTTGTATCGCCGTAGCAAAACTGTACAGTTTGTGTGGGCCTGTACAGAATACATGCTAGATCATGAGTAGTGTGTACTTTTTTTTTTTTTTTTTTAAGGAAGGTGATTGAGGCTGCAATCCTATATATGCTTACCTATAAGTAAATTCCATTGAATACAATGGGACTTGCTTCTAGGTAGACCTGCTGTTGGCGAAGACTCTTGAGAGTCCCCTGGACTGCAAGGAGATCCAATCAGGCAATCCTCCAGGAAGTCAAGCCTGATTGCTCTCTGGAAGGACAAATCCTGAAGCTGAAGCTCAACTACTTTGGCCACCTCATGAGAAGAGAGGACTCTTTAGAAAAGACCCTCATGCTGGGAAAGATGGAAGGCAAAAGGAGAAGGGGGTGGCAGAGGATGAAATGGTTAGATAGTGTCACCGAAGCGATGAACGTGAAATTGGACGAACTCCAGAAGCTAGTGGAGGACAGGGAGGCCTGGCATGCTGTGGTCCATGGGGTCGCAAAGAGTTGGACATGACTTAGCGACTGAACAACAACAGACCTGCCTAGCCTTGTGCCGTGAAAGGGATCTTAAATATGGGACAGGTAAGAAGGTAGGAAGCATGGTCATTCACACATATTTGTGTCCATGACTAAAGTGAGTATAAACTTAAAAAGGTGCAGAAAATTCTTTTGTTTTGATAGACTTTGTTAATGTTCAAACATGTTCTAAGCCTGAAGGTCTTAAAGCAGTGGTTCCCAAACTGTGGGTCACGACCCACCAGCTGAGTCATGAGCAATTTTTAGGTGGGTCGTGAAGCACCTAGAGCAGCCAAATCTATCTATATAAAAACGGACATGGCTGGGTGTGTGGGTGGGTGTGTGGCTGGCTGGGTGTGTGGCCGGGTGTGTATGTTCTGAATAGGCTCCGCCGTGCCTGGACTGATCGGCACGAAACTTGGCACGCACGTACCTTGCGGCCTGGCGACAAACACTGCAGGGGTCAGACCCCCCTAGCGCCCCGGGGGTGGGGGTACGGGGGGGTCCCAACGTGAAAACGGTCAAAAACGGCCAAACCTGGAGTCAAATCCACAGTTTTCAGGGTCACCGAGATGTGTGGTGACCCTCCTGATGCCGTTGGGGTCCGGGCCCAGCCCCCCCGACATGGGGGGCAAAAAGGGGTGCGAAACACAGCGTCCTCCATGCCCTGCTTGAACGCCTGGACCGATTGGCACCAAACGCGGCATGCAGAAGCCTAGCAGCCTGGCCACAAATACTGCGGGGGTCGGGCCCCCCTACCGCCCCCAGGGGTGGGGGTTTGGGGGGGGTCCCGACATGAAAACGGTCAAAACCGGCCAAACGTGGAGTCAAATCCACAGTTTTCGGGATCGCCGAGATGAGTAGCGACGCTCCCGACGCAGTTGAAGTCTGGGGTTGCCCCCCCCATGTTGGGGGCAAGAAGGGGTGCGAAACACAGCGTCCACCATACCCTGCTGGAACGCCTGGACCGATTGGCATGAAACTCGGCATGCGGAAGCCTAGCAGCCTGGCCACAAACACTGCGGGGGGCGGGCCCCCCTACCGCCCCCGGGGGTGGGGGTACTTGGGGGTCCCCGCGTGGAAATGGTCGAAAATGGCCAATCTCAGTGTCAAATCCATAGTTTCCGGGGTCACCGGGACGAGTGGTGACACTCCCGACGCTATGCGAGTTCAGGTTCACCCCCCCCTTGCCATGGGGGGCAGGAACGGGTGTGAGACACAACATCCGCCATGCCCTGCTGGAACACCTGGACCGAGAGACATGAAACTCGGCACGCATACACCTTGTGGCCTGACGACAAACACTGCGGGGGTTAGACCCCTCCTAGCGCCCCCGGGGGTGGGGGTACAGGGGGGCAAGTGAAAATGGTCGAAAATGGCCAAAATCGGTGTCGAATCCATAGTTTCTGGGGTTGCTTATGCCTTGCAGCCTGGCGACAAACACTGTGGGGGTCAGGCCCCCCCAGTGCCCCCGCGGGTGGGGGTGCGCAGGGGGCTCCAGGTGAAAATGGTCGAAAACGCCCAAACTTGGGAGATGGGTCACGGATGGGTCAAGGATGGGAGATATAAACACCCGGGCAACGCCGGGTAACAAAAAGCTAGTTGAAAATATGGGAAGATGGGATGTTGGAAAGGGAGGGGGCTGTGTGGATGTTTTGCTTGTGTTAAGGTTGTAAAGAGGCTTTTTTTCCCTTTCTGATTCACTTTGCTAATGAAAAATGGCTGCGAAATAACTCAACTTATTGCTGCTTTCTCAGAAAGCAGTAGGCTCTGGTGTCATAATAATGGCACTTCCGGCCATGACATCATTTCCAGTGGGTCCCAAACAGATTGTCATTCTAAAAAGTGGGCCCCAGTACTGAAAGGTTAGAGAACCACTGTCTTAGAGGGACTCAAGGTTGAACTTGAAGAAGGGAATCATTTATCTGCCTGCTGATATTACAAGAAAAATACATTTTTGGGGTGATTCCAGAGTAACATTTGCAACCACACAATTGCCTTTGCAGTTTTTTTAAATGGATCTATATGTATGAGAAGGTTATTTTCTATAACTAAGTGAAAATTTGTAAGAAATGTGGCTGAGGAGAAAACAAACCTGTGTCAAATTAACAGGGTGGCCTCTCTTTTGTTTGAACAAAACACCTGAAAATCTGTCCCTGCTCCCCAAATCACACACTACTGTATTGCTCTGTTGTGAATCTGGACAATTTTGATTGTTGCTTGCTTCTGTTTATTGGTGTCCATTCTTAATCATTCAGTTCCATGTTTGCTATGCAGTACATGGCATTGATTGCCACTCCAAGCATGGATGTTTATGTCTTTGTTTCATGTGTACTTCTCAGACTATTGATTAGCAATCATTTCTATCACAGTTCATTATTTTAGATGCTGTTATGGCTACCTTTGAAAAGATGATGGTGCAGGGAACATGGCTTTGCAAGTGCTTCATTGCTGGCCAAAGCCATTGCATGAGTAGCTTTATTTAAAGTGAAGCCAAGTGTTTCTTAAGCAAACTTTTGAATTATGTATAGGGTGGGGTTTTTTGGTAATATTTTATCCAAAATTTCTTGATTAAAATAACAAATTGCTGTGTTATGTGTTTTTATCCAATTTTTTATTGCAAATTGTACAAACAGCACAATAAATGAATGGCCCTACAAAGGCAAGCGATTACTGGCATACACACACCCCAGCCCCGAAATTACCTGCTTAAAAATTCCCAAGCTGTGCTCTGGTTGCTGCTTGGAGCGTCAAGAAACTGTTACTTACTACTTCCACGTTCCCTTAAAGTCGCCTCAGCGTGCACTGTAAACTACGAACATGTGTTTTCATAGTTTACGCAAGCTTGCTCCTGTTTCTGCCACTCCTCCTCCTGATCCCTTGCTGAAAACTATTTGTGGATTCCTCAAAACTGTGTCAAAAATAAACAGAAGTTGTGTTATTTTTGTGAAATTGACCTAAATTTGTGTCAAACTGTGTCAGAAATAGGCAAAAGCAGTGTTTTCTTTTCGTGTTTTGACCTAAACTTCATTTTATGTAGCATTTTCAGTAGAAATTCTCATTACTTAGCACACTGTGTTGATCACTGAAAAAACCCATCCGAAATTATATAGTATGGCGTGTGCAGAAGCTGCTCATTATTCTCGGGGATTCTTGGATTTGCAGCAGCCGTTTTGCTGGCACAGATCCAGGTAGCCCCATTGAGCAGGCTGGGTCTCAAGGTGGGACATCTCTAGCCTGCCCAATCCCAGTGCTGGATATGTTATGGGCCGTGCGGCCCTGCTGCGTCAGCCCTGGGCTGCCCGTCATTTCTTGCCAATGCACCTGGGCCAATGGAGTGAATGCTGTATCTTTCAGAGTGGGGCAGTCTTGAGGTCTCCTCAAGAGGACTTTTGTCCCTTATTCCTGGGGCAAGCCTCTGCTGTCCCAATGAGTCTTCTTTGATCTGTGCCAGCTATTTTTGCTGGCACTAAACGCAGTAAGGAGAAGGAAGGAGAGAAGAAATGCGGTTGGGATCTGGGGAATAGCGATGCCACTGGGATCCACTCTGTTTCACCCCTGCCTAGAAACTCCCCCATTCCTTCCACTCCCCTCCCCACCTCACCCCTTCTCCTGGATGTATCTAGCAGCAGTAGTGGGCTGCTGTTTGCAGGGGTGCCCCTAAAATGCCTGCAGGTGCTCACACTGCACGCCGTCATGTTACCTGTTATGATGGCAGAAACGTATCCCACTGTCATAAAAGGCTGTGTAGTCCTAGCTAAGGTTGGGCTGTGAGTCCCACTGAAATTGTTAATGGAACTCAAATTAGTCATGGTTAATTTGTCTCATGGATGTCAATGGCTAATTTTCATATACAGGCGTGCCTTGGTATCCGCTGAAACCCCACCCCCATGTTTACCTGAAACTGGGGATGCCTTTCTAAGAGAGGAATACCAGTGATTTTGCTGCAACAAGATTAAAAAAAGAGAGATGTGTTTAATGCTCCCCTATCTTTTTAATAGGTGTCTCAGTATCCATGATATCTGTGTTCATGAAGCAAGATTTGAAATGCAATAAGGTGTATGGGAGATGGAACCACTAGGTCACTGCAGTCTTAAGCGGTTTGGTTCCTACTGTCTCCCTTGAGGCCAGCCAAAGACCTCCTGAGACAGCATGCCAAATGCTGCCCCTCCATACCTAATGATATGCCAGCCTTTGCTTCTTGCACCCTTGTCTCCTCCACTTTTCCTCTTTCTCTCTGCTGCCTTAGGCATCCGCTTCAGCTGGCCTCATACATGGGCTGGCCCTATTCTCCCTTGTGGTAGATTGAGCAGAGGGCTCCAAATGACTTCATTATACCATATGGCAGCTTCATTATACAACATGGCAGCATTACACCACATGGCTATTATCCTCTTCGTAGAGCTTTTACGTTAATTTGTTTTCAGTGTCTTCAATCGGCAGTATTGGAAGGTAGATACAACAACACACCTTATTCCGACAGAGTATGCATTTGTGGTAATAATGTGGTTGAGGATATCAGGCATATCCTTCTATATTGTCCATTGTATGAAGGGATTAGAGTAAAATTTTTGTTCTCCTTTATACAACCCAGATTGGACGATCAATTGATATGCTTTCTTCTTGCCGATGTTTCAGGTGATGTTACTTCAAATGTAGCAAGATTTGTCCTGGCTGCCCAGAAAATTAGAGCTCAATTTGTTTTAATCCTTGTGATTCTGAAATGTTTTGTTGTTCTATGGTTGTAATGACATTTTGTTATACAATAAAAGCTACTACTACTACTACACCACATGGCTGGGAATTTTTTTTTTAATGATAAAAAACTTACTGCACATTTACAGTATTATAATTCACACTCCAGTGTAAAGGTCCATTGCAAATACAATTTTTCACTGCTCTTTCTAATACAAAGACTGCTAACTAAACTGCCCAAATACATTTATAAATTCCTGCCCATTTATTAGCTGCACAATGGACCATGGCACCTCCCAATAAACTGTAATTGTATCCTTTCCTTTATGTCCCCTTTCCCTAGTCCTAGACTTTATAGGTCCATTCATGGACCTGCTTGGTAATAAGCCTGAGAGCATGGTCATGGGTTCTTGGTGTTTCACCACTGCAGGGCTGGGACGGGGGGAAACTGGCGGATTGTGTTAGTAGTCAGTAGTTTTCTGTATCCAAGGTAGTGTGGAAAACCCTCAGTCCTCCTTTCCCTACCCTTTTGTGTTGTGGGACAGTTAATTCTTATGTGCTCAGTACATTTTACATCAAAATTAGAGGGATTAGATGTATCATAGGGCATTAAGGGAGCAATCCTAACCTGGAGTTAGGCTAGCACAAATTAGGCCAGCAAAGTTTGGCCTGCTGAGCCACCATAAAGCGCATTTGGACCACTCTTGGAGCCTCTGACTACAAGAGTGGTCCAAACATACTTTACGGTGTCCTTTGTGCCAGCCAAACTTTGCTGGCCTATGTGTGGGCCTAACTCCAGGTTAGGATTGAGCTCTAAATTGGAGGAACATGGGAACGTAAGAAAAGCCCTGCTGGATCAGGCCTCAAGATCCTCAATATACCAGATGCAGGGGAGTGGCAATGAGATGCAGGTATCTTGTTGTCTTGTGTGCTTCCTGAGGCATCAGGTGATTCACTGTGAGATACAGGAAGCTGGACTCGATGGGCCTTTGTCCTCCTTTGTGGTTATAACACCTGGTCACTCTGCAGAGGCAGATCAAAGGGAGGGAAAAGCTCTAAGTTTTGCAGTGGAAATCACTCCTCTCCTGCACCGTTGTAGCCAATCCTCACAGGGAAAAGCAACATCTTGGCGTTGCTTACTGGCTACAGCAGCAAGGGAGAGGAGGGATTTACGTGACAGGGTAAGGCTCCTTGCAACACTTACAGCTTTGCCCTCCCTGTAGATCCGCCTCTGTCACTCTGTCAGAGAGAGAGAATGCGAAGGCAGGTAGAGGGAACCTACAAGCCAGACTGGCCAAATCATGCTTTGACAATATATGCAAGTTGCCTCCTCCCAGGTTTGGTCTCTGCCCCGTGCCACGCACCCCTTGACTCACTCATTCAGAAAACATTCACAGTCAATAAAGAACATTGGAGTTATGCTTCAAATCCGTGGCTCTCATTTGCAGTCACTTTACTTAAAGTCACAGCGACAGTCTGTCATCAGCGACACAGATGACAGTTCAATGCCATCAGGTAAGGAACTCATGATCACACGGCAGCTGAAATGCACGCATGTCTGAAATAGTCAGCGAGCTAACTTGGATGTTAGGGCGGCAATTACGGAGAGCCCAGAGATCATTTTCTTTGACAAAAATATTATGTCAAGACACTTATTATGACCAAGTATTCTCATTGGTAACTAGTATTACTTTCCATTTCATAACCATTCTTGTCCCAACTTTGCAGAATGCACGTTCAGATTCTCACAATTATATAAGTTTGGTTTTTAAAAAAAACATCCGATCGCATTTCAAGTTGTTACAATGCAATTATATAGTTCTATGAAATCTGCACCTTTTGCATTTTTAAGGCGTTAGGCTCGCTCAGCACCGCGGCGAACGGCGGCAGGACTACAATTCCCAGAACAGATGGCAGAGGAGATGAGTGCGTGGACGGTAGCCGAGAAGGGACAAGCAAACCAAAAACTCCGGGCGTCCGGTTTCCACGAGTTCTCGCGTTCCAAGGAGGGAACTCTCCGGGCTCGTTAGCCAATGAGGTGCGGAGCTTGAAGACGAGGCGGGCCCGTTTCTGCTTGGCGCGCGCGGCGCTGCGAGGAGACGCGGACAGGGCAGCGGAGGAGCTCGCTTGTGACGGCTCGGCGGGAACTTCAGAGCGGGCGGAAGGAGCGGCCAGGACCAGCAAGGAGGTATCCCGAAGGGGCTGGCTGGAGGCAGGAGCTGTGCTGAGGCTGGGCGCGGGCACGTGAGATCGCGGCCTCCCGGGCCCTCGCCATGGCCAGGGCTGCCCGGTGACAGCAGGGCTGGGAGAGGCGTGGAGGGCCTCGCCCTAGGTGGCCCAGTGCCCCGGCTTGTGTGGGGCGCCTGCCCGGAGTGATCAGGGGGAGAAGCGCCTCTGGGCCTCACCACGGGAGCAAAACCCTGTCCACTGCACAGGCGTGCAATATCGTTATCCACAGTTTCAGTTATCCGCGGGCACCAAGGGTATTGGGGACGCCTATTAAAAAGATAGGGGGACATTACAGAAATCTCTGTTTTTTGCCTTCTTGCAGCAAAACCACTGATGTTCCTGAATATTAAAAAGGCGTCCCCAGTAGCCACATTTTTAGTTATCCGCGGGTACCCTATCCCTGCGTACTGGGACACCTATTAAAAAGCTAGGGGAACATTAAATAAATCTCTTCGCCTTGTTGCAGCAAAACCACTGATGTCCCCCTAGCTTTAAAATGATGCCTCCAGTATCCACGGTTTCAAGTATCCATGGGGGAGCATCCAGAACAGCAGACCCCAGCAGATACCGGGGCATGTGTGTGCATTAAATTCCTTTACTCAGAGCACCAGCATTTCCTAGTGCCTGCATCCCCTCCGTCTTACCTAGATTCAGGTTCTTCATCTGACCAATACCTTTGTTACAAGGGGGAAAAAAGTGGTAAATATATAGTTTCTGTTGCCATTGATAATCCTGCCCTTCATAAATTTCTCTAAAAATGGTTTTTTTTTAACCCAGCGGGTCATTAGCCTGTGGAACTCCTTGCCACAGGATGTGGTGGTGGCATCTAGCCTGGACACCTTTTAAAAGGGGATTGGACAGATTTCTAGAAGAAAACAGGTTACAAGTTGTGAGGGATATATGCAACTACCTGGTTTTAGAAGTAGGCTACCTCAGAATGTCAGGTGCAAGGGAGTGGCAATAGGATACAGGTAACTTGCTGTATTGTATGCTCCCTGAGGCATCTGGTGGGCCACTGTGAGATATGGGAAGCTGGATTAGATGGGCCTTTGGTCTAATCCAGCGGGGCTCTTCTTATGTTCTCTAATCTCCTTCACAGTAATCAAAATTAGTGGCCATAATCTTGTGGCAATGAGTCCTACTAAAGGCTAATGTCGTATAATGGTTACAGTGTTAGATTTTGGAAACTGAAACTTGCATTCCTAACCATTAAGTGGCCTTGGATCACAAGCCACTGCCTTTTAGCCTTGCCTACGTCACAGACTTGCTGTGAGCTAAAATTGCTGTAATGTAGGTGCATAGCAAATAAAAACTTGCAGAATAGCTTTCCAGATCGTCCCTGCAAATTGATAAAGCTGAGAGCTGATAAATGTGTGTGTGTGTGCTTGCTTGCCTGGCTGTATTAGAAGACCCTGCAATAGAGGAAAACTTTGGGCATTGTCACAAATGCTTGATGCATTTTTTTTGCTAAAATTAGTTTGCAACCCTCATGTAAATGAAACATTGGTCACAATGTAATGCACATTCCCTTGAAGCTGCCTTACTGAGAGCCTAATCCTATGCATGCCTATACAGAAGTCCCATTATAGTCAACGGAGCTTACTCTCAGGAAAGTGTGGATAGGATTGTTGCCTGAGTCATCCCATCTAGCTTTCTCCTCTGACCAGCCATGATGAAGACCTTGAAGAGTCTCAGACAATGGTCTTCCCCATCTGCGTTATCTGACATTCCTTTAAATAGGAAATGTCAGGGATTGAATCGGGCACCTTCTATGTGCCTGCCTTTTGTTCTCATTAGCAATCAGATGTCCAAATAAAAAGCATAAGAAAAGTTCTAAAGCAGGGGTGTCAAAAACATGTCATACAATGAGACGAATAGCACTCATTATACTTTCTGAGTGCCTGAAATGATGTCATTAAACAAGAAGTGATGTCATTAAGCAAGTTGTGACCAGAAATAAGCACGTTTTCTCACTTAAGAACTCATAAGCAATGACAATATTCCCTGTGGCATCTGATGGGCCACTGTGAGATACAGGAAGCTGGACTAGATGGGCCCTTGGCCTGATCCAGCAAGTCTTTTCTATTAATGACAGAAGATAAAAATATGCAAATTTTGACCATATTTTCAAAATATGGGAGATGCCGATTATCATGTGTGCTGCCCTTTCAGCAGTGTCACCTCAACACATCTCAACACATCTCAGTTGCTCCCAAACTGATGGAGATGCTGGAACAGCCCGAGGGCCGCATGTTTGACACCCCTGTTCTAAAGCAATTCCATCCTTGTGTAGTTGTGCTTGACTTTACTCTTGAACCTTCACCCTCTCTGTTTCAAATACAGAGGAACCACGATGCCTTCTGAAGTGTAACTTGGGAAAACGAGAGAATATCTGACCAACAAGAAACATATTTATATGCCATTTTTCAACAAGAAGTAGTTGACACAACAATTTCCATAATAATTTCCATCTAAACAAATAAAATAGATGCAGTACTCTGTCTGCAAAAGTCTGACAATTTTCAAATGGCATGGGATCACGTGTTTCGAATCTAAGAAAAGGAAACAAAATCAAAGGAAACAAAATGTCCATAGCTCATGCTGTGCTTCCCCCCCCCCCCATTGAATAAGTAATGTTCTCTGTGCTGGGGAGAACTTGAAGCATTTAATTAAAAATTTCTGAATAAGGAGAAAGGGGCATTTTCCCTTTCTATGGGTTGCTTTGGAAATGTTTTAAGTATGATGAGCTTTTAGAGTATTTAATTTAAACCTAACGGCACTGCTTAGTCACCAAAAGGAAGCAACGTTGCTAACATAAACAACTGTTGAGTTGGGTTAGAGCACAATCAAATGAGGAAGGACTTCAGTTGTTGAGTCATTCTGTGTTACCCACACAGAAGAAATTTGGTATCCAAAATAAACTTAGATGCAGGTTCATTTTAGGTCTTTATGGTGTGAAAGGAAGTGTGTACAGGAGAGAGGGGCTGGGAAAGGAAATGGTGAAAGCATTGGCATTGCTGCTAACTGGGCAAGAGACACTTTTTCATGTGGTGTTCCTCTTACATTGAGCAGGGGGAGATTAATTGTCCCTCTTCCCCCCTGTGCAATGACTTTTCTAGTGGCTGTTGCTGGTGGTGGTCTGCATTTTTTTTTAGATTGTGAGCCCTTTGGGACAGGGAGCCATTTAACTTTATTATTATTTGCCTGTAAACCGCCTTGTGAACTTTGTGTTGAAAAGTGGTATATAAATACTATTGATTGATTGCAGAACCATGATTCTCTGGCTTGCATACTGAGCCTCCATATGGGCTTTGCACAACCTATTTTCAAGACATGAGACATCCTTGTAACTTTAGTTGTAGAAGATACAGTTTTATTTTCCTGACGTGCTGCATTTCCACTTGCTGAGTATTCGGTACTCACTACAGGTGGGAAGTTTCTAGAAATAAGACATTTTTTTTCCTTCTCCCCAGTACCCTTGAAGCTCTTGTGTGTGAGATGGTTGTGTAACCTAAATAGGTGTCACACCTATTGTTTTATAACTGTGACATCACCAAGACATTCCCTCCCGTGCCAATATTTGGTATTTTTAAAAGTTTAAGTTGCTGGCTTTTGTTTTCAGTTCAGTGCTTTCACATCATATTTTGTCCTCATCTTGCTTTCTGTCAGGAATGTTTCATGGTTGTGGAATTGCTGCAGTCCAAGAGTGCCTGTCTGCATTCCAGGAGTGTCATTTGAGTATTACACTTAACGGCACTTCCTGCTTGATGATGTAACTTCCGGCTATGACATCATGTCCAGGTTAATAATATCACTTCTGGTGGGTCCCAACACAAGTGCCATTCTAAAAAGTGGGTCCCAGTCTGAAAGGTATGAGAACCACTGCACCAGAACCAGTAGCAAATTAGTGTATGTAAGAGGGTGCAATTTTCCCCCAGGATTTCATTTCTGTCCCCCCTCCAATATTACATGGCTCTCCATCCTTTCCCTAATCCCACCTACAATGAACCCTTGATTTCAGTGACTAATAATGAGGGTGTCCATTAATCTTGGAAGTCTGTTAAATCCAAATGCATTGGAGTCCATGGAGGCCCAAAACATGCGCAAAACATATGCCCTTAATGGAGCAGAGAAGTCTGTCGTTCCTGAAGTCTGTTAACTCGAGGTCTGTTAAATTGAGGGTGTGCTTCACTCAGAACTAACAGCCCAAAATTTGTGCTCATTGCAGCTCGTGTGTCTTTGCATATGCGTCTTGTGTCAGCTTAGAGACAACGAGAACAGTTTATTTTCATGAGATAAAAAGGAAATGCCTTCGTTCGTTTACGGCGTAAATCTGAGAACTGAGGAAACTGCAGAGCTTAGGTAGTTTAAGAAGAACAAAAATAGAAATTTGCATGATCAGCCAAGAGGGGAGAGTAAACAGTCCTCCTAATGGTGCATAGTAGGGGTGGCCAGCCTGCTGCACATGTGCCACTAGTGGCAAGTGGGCACTTTCTAAGTGGCACATGCAAAGTCGTCATACATTTTTGAAATGCGTCTAAATAATAACCGAGAAAACACCACAGCAGTTTACAGTTGGCTTGATTTCATGCCCCCAAGTTTTTAATGCTGAAGTGGGTATACTCAGGTGGCCCATTGATTTGTTCTGGATAGAAAATGGGTAGAAAGATGGGAAAAGAATAATAGACAGGAGAGAAAGCCAAAGCTTGAGGCTTGATGGCAGGCAGCCAATAGGAGAGAACCACACTGTGCAGGCAACATCTGGGCCTGAGGGTTGGCAGATCACAAGAATACTGTAGATTTGTAAAAAACCCATTGAAAAAAATGGTGGTTTAGACTAGCCTGCTCATGTAAGCCGCTTTGGGCATTTGCTTTGGCATGGGAAAGGCGGGGTATAAATTCTTCAAATAAATAAAATAAAGGGCTGAAACTAGTGAGCTGCATTCTACTAACTGGTGGGTCACTTGCTTACCTAAGAAGGCAGGATTGGTGGAGTGCTGAAGAGGCGAGTGGCTGGCAATAGAAGGCGGCAGGGGCTATGCAAAGATGGCCAGTAAGGTCAGCAAAATCCTGGTGGCCCTGCTGGCAGAGATGCCATCCTCAGGAAAATCATCTGCAAAGAGATTCTGGCTAGGATAATCTTTCACAAAGTGGGCAGGCAGGGCTGTGCTGTGTAGAAGGGTAATGAACGCATCTTGTATGGGCCTCCTGCTGCTGGGCCGGACGAAAGGTCCCTGCAGGCCACCTTTCTGGCCTCATCAGCAGTCAGTCAGGTCTTTGGAATGCCCCAAATAGGCAACCACACTGTTGGTTGCTGTTTAGCTTCTGGCGCTTGGTGATATACTGCTCTTGAACTTGGAGGCTCTCTTTAGCTATTGTGGTAAATTCTAAAGGTGACGTTAAGGGGGAGTGGCATGTCCAAGATTCTCTACACGAAAAGTGGCATGTGATGTGCTGTGGTTTCGCCACCCTTGATGTATAAGATCCTACTGCCTGCACTGACATGCTTCTCTTGGGTGCCCACTCGGAAGCCTGCAATTGCATTGCAATATTTCTCTTGCAAAGTCACATTTATACAGTAATGTCGTACCTTAAAAATATTTTTTTTTTCCTCGTGGTTCTTTATTTGTATAGAAAAGCAGCCTTTGACTTACTGTGTTCTTTTAGGGATGAACAAGAAGAAACAAACACATGTATCTTACTAGTTGAAAATAAGAGATGTGAAAAAGAATTTAAGGCGCGTATGGCTATTAATATCCGTGTGAACAATAAAAATGCAGAAAACCAGCTATGGAGGTGGTTGGGTTCGAGAGAGTGATGTTCTAGGGGGATATTTTAATGCCATAAGTAAAAATAGATGCTTAGAAATATATTGCCTCTTGAGCAGGCAGTATAATTGTCAATTGGATGTTGCAGACAAACTGAATGAGCTCTTTTTGTCCACGTTCCTTATATAGGATGTAGGACATATCCTTATGCCTGAAGAACTGACCTTTTCAGGGTGTCTGAAAAACTGGGTCAAATGCAGGTGACAAGAAGTTCTAGGGCATATTAAAAAAAATAACAAATTACATGATCTACACAGCATTGATTCAAGACTTCTTGAACAGCTCAAATGTGACATTGCTGATTTTCTAATAAAAATGTGCCCCATAAATCAGCTTCTAGGTCACAGTTTGTCTCCTAAATATAAGTATTAATGAATGTGGAATTTAGGTATAAACTAAATTATGCAGGACCCAAAAGTGTGAAGCCCAAATCAGAACACCAGCAGAACATCTAGACAAAGAATTCTGGAAGCAAGTATCAGGGTCAGGAGGAATACAAGTGATACATCATGTAAGTCTATTATTGGCTGCCTTGCAATGCAGAAGTCATGGATGATGCTTTCCTATTCCAGAGTCCCAAGTTTATCAAGAGACAAGCAACAGTGATAATGTGGGACTTCATCTGTCCTGATGCCTGTTGTTACCTGCTGTCTCAGGCTTTTCTTTGACATCAAAGTTAGGTTTTCTTGCAACAAGACGTGTATGCTCTCTGTTATGTTTGAACTGTTACTGCATTATTGCTGTATGATTGGGGACATACAGTGATAGTGGCATGTGGGAAGCCATTACCATCAATCCTAAAAATGACTACTTGTGCAAGCTTTGAATTAAGACTTATTAAGCAAGATTATTATAATAAATACCATAAAAGTAGGCATATATACAGTATTTATGATATATATCCCCAAAGGGGATGTGGTGGTGCAGTGGGTTAAACCGCTGCTGCTGGGCTTCCTGACCGCAAGGTTGGGAGTTCAAGACTGCGTGACCGAGTGAGCTCCCGTTGCTTGTCCCAGCTCCTGCCAACCTACACTTCGGTGGGAAGGTAACAGCATTCTGTGCGCTATGGCGTATAGTCATGCCGGCCACATGACCACAGAAGCTTGTCCTCGGAGAAACGCCGGCTCTACAGGCTTAGAAACAGAGATGAGCACCGCCCCCTACAGTTGTTCACGACTAGACCATTTGGTCATGGGGAAACCTTTACCTTTTTATATTTATGATAAATACAAAGGTTTGTGTATCCTCTTAAGATATGGTTGTGGCATGTTACTGGGGCTGTATACATTACCAGGAATTCTCATTGAACTTGAGGTTTACTTCTGTGTAGACATGCCTGGTTTACTTCTGTGTAGACATGCCTGGGATTGCATTGTTAATCTATTTGCATTCATGACGAGTTTTAGTGAAAGACTTTATAATGACCCGTCTTCCATAATTCTTGAAAGGAGTCTGCCGAAACGTAGATTTTCTGAGACATACAAAGTCAAGGTACAGCTTCCAGGAAGGTTGTGTCTTTTGTTTTGAGGTTGTGACTTTGTGTGGGTTGCAATTTGAGAATTTTTTGCCGTAGCAGGGGATGGGTAGAGGAAAGAGGTGACATTTAACACTGGAAGTATTATATTAAACTTTCCCCTTTCCTGCCCCTTTCCAACACCATATAAATTTGTGCAGTGGGGAGGAATGAGATTGCCTATGCCTGACCTTCACATAATCATAGTAAGGTCTGAAAATAATCCCTGTGTGTACAACTCTTTATACATGACTGCAACCCCTGAAAAAATAGAAATCCTGATCACATGGAGAGAACCATGCACACATATTGCTGCAATGGTGGAGATTCTTTTCAGATCTTACAAACGTGTTGATACAGGGCAAGTACGATCCTATCTCTTTGCCCATTGGCATTCATATGATATCTGAAAGAGGCTTTCAGCACCCTTGGATCCTCCAGGTTTAAGTAGCTAGACCCAAAGCCCTACCAATGTAATGGTGATTTAGCCCAGGGGTCTCCAAACCCTGGCCTGAGGGCCAGATGTGGCCCTCAGAGAGCCTCTGTTTGGCCCATAGCAAGCCTCTAGTCCCCTGTGAGCCTCTGGCCCTCCTGACCTTGCTGGCATGAACCAACCTGTGCTCTGGTGGGTGTGGTGGGTGTTCTGATGGCCAGGGAGGCCACATGCAGCCTTCCCAACCTTCAAAATGCCGCAGGAAGGCCAGAAATAGGGTTTTCCCTAAAACCGGGATGTGACGTTTTTAGGCCTCTGAAGGCTTTCTGAGTGTTGAGGAGGCCTCCCCTGCCCTCAGAACATGCTCTGGGTGTTTCCTTTCCTGTGATGTGCTGGTTCGGAGATATTTGCTCCAGCCCATTTAAATAAGCTGCTTGTGGGGCGGGAGAATGGGAGTCCATTAAAGTGTGTGCTATATTTCTATGGTGTGTGTTGGCTGCATGGAGGAAACCTAAAACTTGGAGCCTTTTCATTCATTCATCTAAATTCTGTCTCTAATGTATTATTTAAATTTTATATTTAAATTTACTTTTTTTTTTCAGCCCTTGATATATTGCCAGATATTTGATGCAGCCCTCTGGCTAATAATAAATTTGGAGACTCCTGATTTAGCCATTTGAATCTTTGTGTATATGTGTTTTGAAATACCATAGTTCTTAAGCTATTGGGAAAAAGGTGTTTTGTTTTTAATGCTAGCATGTATGGTACAGTATGTTCTCAGAGTGCTATGCTTGAAATTATTCATGCTCAACTCATCCATGTATGCTTCAGAATTCACAATGGATTCGAATCTGACGTTTCCATTTAGTGCTCCTAAAGAGCACAAGATATTATGGTTTGCATTTCAATCCCATTCATAACTTGCAGTATAGCCTTGTGCTCCTGTGACCTGTTTACCTTTCCCAAAGGCTTAGAGCAGTTTGCAGTGCATTTCTTTATTTAAAGTTTTGAGTCTAGGTTTGGTGATAAGTAACATTGTGGAAGGCTTTAGTATTTCCATGCAGAACAGGTTGAATGGAAATTGGAAATGAATGAACACTGAGGGATATGCCTGCTGCCCATACAAACTCATAGCTTGGCACCAATGCCCTAGTAATGCTTTGGCCACCTTGCAAGTAGGCACAGTGCCATCCTAAACAGATGGATTTGGGCATAGTCAGCCAGGGAACAGGAGCTGTGCAGCTAGTAAAAGGGTAAAGGCAGGATTCCTACGGAGGGTTTTGTTGAAGATTCTGCTTTTTTTATAGTTAACAAGGGAGGCTCCCTTCATTGTTGTGTTTCATGAGCATTTCTGAGTACGTAATATTTTTTTGTAACTCAGACAAAGTTGGATTGGAATGCCATAGGAGCCACCGAGAAAGGTGCTACAAAGTTTCTTTTTGGGCCCTTCCTTTCTCCTTGCAAATGTGAACTTGGCTCCTGGGCCCCCCTCTTTGACCGTGGGCCCAGGTATACTGTACCCCCTGCACACACCCCTCAGGTTCCCACATGTTTACAAGTTAAAGTAATATGGCTTCCTCAGGTGTGGGTTTTTCACCAATTCTGCCATGGTCCATGCATTAGTGTTTTCAAGGCTGGACCACTGTAACTCACTGCATGTAGGGCTTCCCTCGAGAACAGTTCGACGGCTTCAATTAGTACAAAATGCAGCAGCCCGGGTGGTTACAGGGGCGAGACGGTTTGACTCAGCAGGACCACTCCTTCAGCAGCTGCAGTGGCTGCCCATTCACTTCCGATCCCAATTTAAGATGATGGTACTGACCTTTAAGGCCCTTCATGACTTAGGCCCAGCCTACCTAAAGGACCACCTTCTCCCATACATACCTGTTCGCCCTCTTAGATCATCTAAAGGGGCTCTCCTTCAAGTGCCCCCTCTGTCCCAAGTTAAAGGAATGGCAGCTCGGGGACGAGCCTTCTCTGTAGCGGCTCCACAAATATGGAATTCCCTACCAGAAGAATTAAGAACGGCACACTCCCTCATGGCCTTTCGGAGAGGGCACAAATCATACCTATTTCGTCTGGCTTTTGGATGATGGTTGGCTGTCTGCCCTCTATCTTTCTGGTATATTGTCATAGTCTGTTCACTCCTCTGGTCAATTGTTTTTCCACCCTCCAAACAGCCTGATATGGAGAATTGGGTCTGGCGTCATTCTTGTACACTCCCATTGTTCCTGTTAATGTTTAATACTGTTGTTGTTTTAATCTTGTTTTACTTGTTGTCTGTAAGCTGCCTTGGGCATTTGCTTCAGCATGGGAAAGGCGGGATATAGATTCCAAATAAATAAATAAAATGGTGTCTTTTAAGTGTGGGGGGGCTGTGTGGGTAAAATTGTAGCCGTTGTCTAATCTACAGTGGTTACACCACAACTCCAGTTTTGTGTAGCCACTCTTGTTTCTGTAACTGGATAGTTAGCCTGATCATGATAGGAATTTGTATTTTAGAGCAGTGCTTACCAAACATGTTAGCACCAGGACCCACTTTTTAAAATGACAGCTCTATCATGACCCACTAGACAAAAATATTTTTTATTTATTAATAATAAAGTAAGTTGATGATATTCGGGTTTGTGCTCTTGAGGCTGCTAGATATATTACATATATATTATATATGTTACATATAGTACAGTATGTGTATGTAGACATTTGCTCGGGTCTCCCTAGACATGGAGTTCATGGATTGTTCCCCCAGACCTTTACAGTCATTCCAGGGTACCCAGAAGGATGAACTAGAGAGCAAGATGTGCAGTTAGGGACTTCCAGGTTCGATAAAATACCGAAACTGGGTTCATACGTGATCTGCAGCACACCAGTGAGTAGAGAAAATGGAAAATGTAACATTCGAATTTGGAAGTGTAGAGATGATCTCATACTGCAGGTTAGCATTCCAGTGAACAATTTTCTGTGTGAATCAGGCAAGTTTGCCAATTTTTTTTAATGTTTCAAAAACTTGTCATGACTCACCAAAAATCAGCTCACAATCCACCAGCGGGTCTCAACCCACAGTTTGGAAACCACTGTTTTTAATCAAACAGTATTTATATACCGCTGTTCAAAAAAAGTTAAGCGGTTTACAGGCAAAACAATAAAGTTAAATGGCTCAGGAGTTATGAAATATGTTAAAATTTATCAGGAGCCAAAAAAAAGTTTCACATTACCAGCTATTTATTTTGTTTTTATCCTTTTTACTGTAGGAGAAGAGACCACCTTCTAGAGCATTAGTTGAGCTCTATGAACACCAGATCAGGACCATTCTGGTGGCCTTGCATTCCCCTTTGCCTGGCTTTCGATAAGAGCTAAGGCATGTTTGCCTACTCATGAGTAAATGTACATGTACAATTCAGTGCCACTTTCCATAGGGCTCAATACATTTTTCCTTGTCTCTTTGGAGGGGGGGGGACTGCCTTCTTGAGTGGTTTTTGGAGTCTGCATTCATTGTTCAGGCCATTCTGGTAGCATTGCATTCCACTTGGCCTGCCCTTCGAAGTGGACCGAGGCAGTGTTGCCTACTCAGAGTAAACACGCGTTCCATAGGGCTCAATACATTTACCTTGTCAGCTGTCAAGCTTGTTAGTTTCAGGACTCACCAACAATCAGGTCAGGACTCACTGATTGGTCCCTACCCATAGTTTGGGAAACACTGGCCTATGTAGTAAGGCATTACACAGAGCTGTGGTCTCATAAAGATGGAATGCAAAACAGAGCACAGCTTGGAGGGCGCAACCCATACCAACAAAGTCAGGAGGGCCAGAAGCTCATAAGGGACTAGAGATTTGTCATGGGTTGAATAGAAGCTCTCCGAGAGCTGCATCTGGCCCCCGGGCCGGGGTTTGGAGACCCCTACCTTAGACCATGAAAGAAACAGGTGTAAGCAGACCCTATAATAAATAGGGCTAGTTAGCAGGTAGTGTATATCTGGATAAAACAATAGCCTGGGGTAATGGTCATACGTCTTGTCAGAATCATAACTGTACATCAACTGACTGTTCGAATGATGAGAAGGTAAACTAGAAATATTCTGCTCTCAAAGTATCTAAAGTTGTGGAATCACTACATGATGTTCATTTTAGTCCTTGGTGTGTGTGTGTGTGTGTGTGTGTGTGTGTGTATATATATATATATATATATATATATTGAAGATGAGTTATGCTGAAGAATGTGAAGTGACAAGAAGCACGTTAAATAATGAAAAAAAATGAGCAAAAGTACAGTGATGTATGTAATAATACTGGTCTTTTATTGTTAGTGTGTATGTTTTATTTTTAGTGAATATGCCTAATGTAAAGAAGGCGGCTGGGAAAAGAGGTCCTGCAAAGCGGAAATTGGCAGAAGAATTTTCTCCGGGAGAAGTTTTTACAGATCTAACAAAGAAAGATTGGAAACTTGGCCCAGTTATAGGCAAAGGTGGTTTTGGGTGCCTATATCTTGGTAAGATTACTTTTTTTAAAAAGCCCCACAATTATAGTTAGAGATTTTATATTTATTTCTTAGAAAAATATGCAATAGGTACTGTTTGCTGTTCCATTCACACGGGGAGAGCTCCTGATGGCAGGAGTGCTAGTCAGGATGCTACCCAATGATTTTTAAGACATAAAAGCAGTGAAATAAATTTATCATGGATCAGACTGGCTAAAGAACTGTAGTTTGCTGACTTTACTTTCAATGTTTTCCATTGAGGCTGCCAAGCAGCGCTTAACATTCCTATTTGTTTAGAAATTGCTTGTTCACTCTACTAAGTTTGTACCACTTTAAATGAATATGAAAGTGATTTAAAACCATGGAGAGTTTTCCAGAACTGGATTGATCTCAGTCTGATTTAGCAGGGCAGTTCGTAGATCCTGCATTACAGGGAAGCATGATTATTGCTTATAAAAATGAGTAATGCATTTATTACTATAGGTAGGGTTACCAGATCCAAACTGGGACAGAGTGTCTATGACTTTAGCCATTGTACAGAAGAGGAAATTTTGGCAGGTGCAGCTTTTGAAACCCTTCCCTGATGAGCTGCACCTGCCCAAATTCCCTCATCTATACAATGGTTAAAGGTATAGGCACTCTGTCCCAGTTTGGATCTGGTAACCCTAACTATAGGTAATTTACCTGCATCTCAGCAGAGTTGTCATAGTTCAAAACATGCCCATGGCTATCTTTATGAATTTAACGTTTACCCTCTTTTTATATTGTCATTTAGTTTGACGAAACCATAATTGCACAAGGTTGGATATGCAGTGGGGCCCTTGGTATACCCAGAGGATCTGTTTTAGGACCTCCCATGGATACCGAGTTCCGTGGATAATGAAATCCACGGGGGGGGGGAAGGATGCAGTGGCACAGTTACATACCTATGCGCTGTATTTGACCCTCTGGAGGTTGTGTGTGACCTGCTCTCCTGGACACAGCTGGAGGGCACTTCTGGTTGGTGCGGTAGGGAGGCCTTCTGAGGTGCGGTTGGCCTTCCTGTGCTCAGAACACCTTCCGGGTATGACCGGAAGCCACTTGGTCGCATCCAAGGAGTCCTCTGAGCCCCACCAACCTTGGACTCGGCATCTGCATATACTAAAATCCTCAGATGCCGAGCCCTTGGATAAGAAGTGCCCATCCTCCAATACCTGCTGACCGGAACTGATGAATTGCTTACCATCCAAATAGCAACCTTTATCAATCAAGTGATTCAATGCTGTAGGGCTCTACCACCATTTAACTAGCTGACAAGAACTACCAGGAACCCAGTGACTCCACACACAGTTAATACTATTTTAAGATGACCCCTTTGCCATTATGCGGCTTTTGCTTTTCGGACCCTCTGATCCCTGGTCAATGTTGGTCAGGGCGCAAGGCCTATGTATTTTTATATTTTATTTTTTATTGCGTCATTTATTGCTTATTGTTAATTGTTTGTATGTCTGTGTGCCAATAAAGGTATCATATCGTAACGGGGAACTGCAGGTAGTTCAGAAGTGAAAGCAGATGCATTCATTCCCCTCCTCCCATGTGCAAAGGATGAGACCAAGTGCAACAGGAGGTCATTCTCATAAACACAAACGGTGGCTTGTTTTTGTTGCACTGGGCCAAGTTTTATTTCCATCTTGTCGCTTTCAAAGACTGTTACCTTCTGATATCTTAGCTATTTCTAAACTGCTGCTAATGATCCCAGTCATGTGATTCCTTTTTTTGGAAAATGGCAGCTTAATGAGCTGGAAAATCAATAAATGAGTTTTGTGGTATTCAGCATATTAATATAAAAAGTGAATTGTAGCCTCTCTGGAATTGGGAGTTCTTTTGGATAGTTGGTTCTCTGGTGACACATGCCATAGGGCAGTGATGGCGAACCTATGACACGTGTGTCAAAGGTGACACACCACAACTTTTGAGGTGACACACCAGCATTCACCAGTACCTGAAAAAATTGAGTTTTTTCTACTCATTTTTCATTTTTTGTAATTATTTGATGTTTCTTTATATAATACATAGTACCAAAATGATTGGACTGTATTTTTTGTTTAAATAAATGAATATAAAGGATAGTTTCTCTTTTGTTGGGCGGAGTGGTTGATACGCCAACAGAGTCAAGCTAAGCATTTTCCAATGTTTTGACACACCAGGCCCAAAAGGTTCACCATCACTGCCATAGGGAGTATGGTGAAAGAATGTACTTTCTAGGATGAGTGTGATTTGGCTGTCTGGTGCCACTGCAAATCCTGCTCTGTTCAGATTAGCAGTCATGGGAGCAGGGTGGGGCACAGTAGCTTTCTGGTTTGCAGACGTCAGGCAGGCAGATGCCACTGGGCGGGTCACACATAAAAGTGCTAGGTGGGCTGGAAGCAGCAACCGTCGGGAAATTTCTTGAGAGAGGTTTTGCATTATACTTTCAACCTATTGAGTTAATCCGCTGCTGCTGGGCTTTCCGACCGCAAGGTTGGGAGTTCAAGACTGCACGACGGAGTGAGCTCCCGTGGCTTGTCCCAGCTCCTGCCTACCTAGCAGTTTGAAAGCACCTAAATGCAAGTAGATAAATAGGGACCACTTCGGTGGGAAGGGAACGGTGTTCCATGCACTATGGCGTAGAGTCATGCCGGCCACATGACCACGGAAGCTTGTCCTTGGACAAAAACGCCGGCTCTACAGGCTTTGAGATGAGCACCACCCCCTACAGTTGGTCACGACTAGACCATTTGGTCTTTACCCTTATGCCCGCAAAATGGTTTGTGTATACCAGTAAGAATGAAAAGTTAAATGGAACAGATTTGTTTATCAACATGTCTTGTACTGGTATACAGATTAGGAAGGAAAGATTGACATGGAAGGAAAGGAACTTTGCCATGTAGATATGCATAGGGTGCAATGGAGACATAGGGTCTAAACGTCACATTTTGTTACTGTGAGTGCCGCTGGCATGCTTGATCTTTTTTTCCTCCCCATATAAGTTTGGCTGTACCAATGAGGGCATCTTGCCCTTGGGCAGTTAGTAACTAGGGGTGGCTTGATCTGGCCTGGGACCATAGCAGAAACAAAAGCCCTTCCTCTTACCCAGAGAGGTCCCCATGGTTGCTGTCTAGGCAAGTAAAATTGTAGGATTGCTAGCCATATATTAAGAAGAGCATCCTCTCACAAGCAACCCTTTCTGTTTTGACAGCTGATGTTAATTCTTCAAAATCGGTCAGCAGTGATGCACCATATGTTATAAAAGTGGTAAGTTCAGTCCTCTTATTTTGAACTAGTCCTTATCCGAACAGGGCAATACTAAAAGTAGAATTTGCTTGACTAGAATGTTATGGGAAAGGCGTTTTCATCTTCTCAGGAAAGCCTTGTATATGTAGATGGCACTGTATAGAAAAATTAAAGTATTCATTTTGTTCCGTGAATTGCAAGCACGTTAAGATCGGTTTGGTTAAACTTGGGAGTTAGCTGGGCCAGCAAGGAGGCCGGATCCAGCCTTCATGCCTCCCCAGTCAGGTAGGTTTGCACCAGCTGAGTTTAGACGGACTGGGCCTGGGAGAGGGGTCAGGCCAGTCTCCAGTAGGTAGGCTGTATCTTAACCTCCTCCCAAGCAGGCAGGCCTTACACCAGTCTGCTTGGATACGTGTCAGTGATTTTGTACTCCTTATCAGACTGGCAGAGGGACCTGGAAAAAAATCACTGTCTGATTCAGCTTGAAGGTCACTGGTTGCCCATCCCTGTTAACGGAATACCCTGCGAGGTGCATCTTTAAGCACAATAGTTTTATCACTATGTTATTCCTTTTTTAAGCCACCATCTTTGTAAGGTATCTGAAAAATTTGTTGCGTGATCCCTTGATGCAGAAATGCATATCAAATTATATAGAAATGTACTGCATCTAATTTTGTATGTTAACATGCAGCTCACTTACGCTTGCAAATGGGCTATGACCCTGGCCAGCAATTAGCTTTTAACAGGTGCTAAACGTTCAGCCAAACAAGGGCCAGCGGCGTTTGACCTGCTCACTGACTTGCTCCCTTATGTACCAAGACCCAGGCAAAAAGGCTGTTAACCCCCCCCCCCCCAAGTGTGAATGGCCACAAAGCCTTCTGCAGAGAACATAAGAAGAGCCCTGCTGGATCAGGCCAAAGGCCCATCTAGTCCAGCTTCCTGTATCTCACAGCGGCCCCACCAGGTGCTCCAGGAAGGCATGAGACAACAAGATGCTTGCATCCTGTTGCCACTCCCTTGCACCCAGTACTCTGAAGTAGCCTACTACTAATGTAAGGAGGTTACACAATCTATCATGGCCTATAGCCCACGATTGACTTCCAGAAATCCAGAAATCCGTCCAATCCCCTCTTAAAGGCATCTAGACCAGATCCCATCACCACCTCCTGTGGCAAAGAGTTCCACAGATTAATTACCTGCTGGGTAAAAAAGTATTTTATCTGTTTTAACTCTCCCAACTCTCAGTTTTAGCAGATATCCCCTGGTTCTGGTGTTTTGAGAGAGGGAAAAGAACATCCCTCTATTGACTTTATCCCTTCTGTGCATAATTTTGTATGTCTCAATCATGTCATAAGAAGAGTCCTGCTGGATCAGGCCAAAGGCCCATCTAGTCCAGCTTCCTGTATCTCACAGCGGCCCACCAGGTGCCCCAGGGAGGCATGAGACAACAAGATGCTTACATCCTGTTGCCACTCCCTTGCACCCAGTACTCTGAAGTAGCCCACCACCTTTGTAAGGAGGTTGCACAATCCATCATTGCCTATAGCCCAGGATGGACCTTTCCTCCAGAAATCCGTCCAATCCCCTCTTAAAGGCATCAAGGCCACATGCCATCACCACCTCCTGTGGCAAAGAGTTCCACAGATTAACTACCCGCTGTCCCCCTCAGCCGCCTTTTTTCTAGGCTGAAGAGCCCCAAATGCTGCAGTCTTTCTTCATAAGGGAGACTTTCCTTATGAATGAAAACACTCAGCATGTTGTGACAAATTTTGAAAAAAAGGCCGTTTCTGTGCTAGGAATTATTATAAAAGGGATTGACAATAAAGCCGTCAGTAATTTACAAATCTGTGATGCAGTCATATTTGGAAAACCTTGTGCTGTTCAGATCAACTTGGCTCAAAAAATATTCTGTGCATCTGGAAAAGGTGCAAAAAAGGACAACCCAAATGATCAAGTGGAAAGGACCTAACAGAAAAGCTACAGTGTTAGGACGTTTTAATTTAGAAAAACTACTGCTTCTACAGGCCGGGGAAGGTGGGTAAGCATAGACCATAGAGATTTATAAAATTGTAAAAGGTGTGCAGATGGTGGATAAAGGGTTCCCCCCCTCTTTTGTAGCATAAGGATCTGGGGTCATCCAATTAAATTGCTTGTGCCAACAAATGTAGGACAGACAAGAGAAAATACTCCATATAATTAATTTATGGAATTCAGTAACTCAAAATGAGATGATGGTTACTAGCTTATGTTAGAGATATGAAGGCCTGGAAAAAAACTGGAAAAGTTCAGAGAGAAACTGTTTTTTTCCTGAAGCCTTTTTTGTTTTTTTCCAAAAAAACTGGAAAAAAGAAAAAGAAAAAAATTGATTATGGAATGTTTTATTTTAACATGATGAATAAAATATTTTAAGACAAGGTATTCAAATATTTTCCAAATCATTTCTAAAAAAATACGTATGGTATCAGATTATTCTAATTTCTGTGCATTGAGGACAAGCAAGTCCTAGGTTACAAACTGAACTCTCCAATGCAAGAACAAATTTTGTTTTTGCATGTGGGGTGGGTATGTTTGGTTCTGTTCTGTCCTCTTCGCTATGCCTCAAAGCATTGGTAGAAAATACGGAGCAACAAAAGGACCTGAAAGTCAGTCAGTCAGTCAGTATTTATACAGTATATTGCTTTTCAATATGAAGTTCTCAAAGCGGTTTACAGGCAAATAATAATAGAGTTAAATGGCTCCCTATCCCAAAAGGGCTCACAATCGAAAAAATGCAGAGCACCACCAGCAACAGCCACTAGAAAAGACACTGAGTTGGGGTGAAGAGGGACAGTTACTCTCCCCTTGCTAAATATAAGAGGAAGACCACTTGGAAAAGTGCCTCTTGCCCAAGCAAACCTTCAGTTTTTAGGAGTCCATAATAACTGTGATAATGACAGACACAACAGAGTAGCTGCAGAAGCAGAGGCTGAAATTGATACTGATAATTACAGCTCAGGAAATGATTCTGATTATATTTCATGCCCATCCATTGAAACTTAGTCCCATTCCCTTCTATACACTTCTCCCCTCTTCAATTCTTTTTATGAGAATGGGTTTTTAATTTTTATTTAATACTGTGGAGAGGAAATCTGAATAATTGTTACTTCAGGATTTTTAAAAATGGTTTTGTGGAGGTTTTTTTGTCTGTTCCACATAAACTAGTAAACAGTTCAGGAGATTGTTGCTCCATTTGTTACAATTACAAATAAATATAAAAAAGCAAGTTCTGTTTGTAATTATTTGGATACACTATATATATAGTTATATATATGCTAGTTGTGATAATTTTATGCCAAGTCAAATTGTCCATAGTCATATTTTATGTTCCTAAAGTAACAGAATGACTTTCAAGCTCGAAAAGAAAAAGTGCTAATGTGGCATTTTTTTCAATTTTTGTGACAATTTCTGCTTCCCTCCCCCCCCATGGGAAAAAACCAGGGTTTTTTCTGAGTTTCAAAATTTCTGGAAATTTTACATCTCTAGCTTAAGTGGCTTTAGAAGGGGGATTAAGGCCACTAACACATCCTCCGACAATAGTGTGGCTATTGTCTGTACTGGTTATGCTGAACCTCCCATACCACTATATATCATTTTGCGGGGGAACAGGAGCAGGAGAGGGCTGCTGCCTTCAAGCTTTACCAGGACGTCTGACTGGCCTGTAGAAGAAGCAGGATGCTGAACTTGATGGATCTTCTGGCTTCATCCTGAAGGGTTGGTATTAGGTGCCTCGGCTGCTTGCCTGGCTGTCCATAGGCAGAGCTTGGAGTTCACAGGCAGAGATTTCTTGGTTGGTGCCAGGAGTTCCCAGCTGAAATCTACAATAAGGCTGTACCAAAGCTGGTCTTGCGGTTTGCAGATTGAGAGAGGGGTCAGTGATAGGGTTACCAGATCCAAACTGGGACAGAGTGCCTATACCTTTAACC
>JAJKFI010000033.1:4600802-4612418 GCA_029204185.1 Lerista edwardsae
CGTGGAAGACGGCGAAACGGAGCGGTACGCAACGGGCGGGCTGCCGCTCACCCGTTCCTCCTGCCCAGCATTCCGGCTGCATGACGCCGCTGCACATAGCCCATCAGCTTACTGCTGTCCCACTTCACCTCTTCCTTTCCTGGCTTCTTATAGCTTCTTGCAAAATTTAGGACACAGCCAAGTCCCATGGGAAGACCTGAGAGAAGCAGGAAGCCTGCAAAACTATGCCCTGAGCTGGCATCAGTCTGAAGTTCTCAGTTTTTGTAGCACTGGGCTAGATCATCCTTTTGTGCCTTTGTAGGAAATGTTTAATAACTATTAGTAAGAAAGGTTTAACTGCTATTTTAAATTATCATATAGTAATCCATTTTCTGTCTTCCATAAACATGGCAATAATCACTTTGCAGGAAATGTCAGCATTGCATATTTGGAAACTCTTTGTGTTTTTCAGTTAAGAAATGGGTTTCTTCTCACAGACTGAAATATTTGGGTGTGCCAAGATATTGGGGTTCCGGGTTGCATCAAAAGAATGGTAAAAGGTACAAACGTTAGCTTTTCTTAGAATATGCAGGATTTTTTGTATCCACTGGACCTTGACGATAATAACTGTTACACAAACTCTCCTCATTCTGTAAACAAATATTACTAGCCTTTACTGAGCCTCATTTGGCATCATGTTAGCAAATTTCATACTCTGAGGTTTATCACTATGAAAGTACAGGAGAACTAAATGTTATGACCTGAAAATATGTACATGTAAAGTTACATCTTTACTATCTTCAAGTAAATGCTATTGATTGAATATTTAGTGATATCTACTCTGTGCCTGAATTGGGATGCTGTGGTATGTTAGATAAATCTTAGCGATTTTAGCATCATTTGTTCCAACTTCTGTGAAATAGATTAAAAATTAAGGACTTCAGGAGCAGCATGTCGAGTTACATATGTAGCTGTATATGAATCTGAGAGGAATATTTCGTGTTCAGCTAGTGCAGGTTTTGCTCTTAAGCTAGATTCAAAGATGCTTGAGGGCAGTACAAAACCTTCCTTGTGCTCTCTCGACATTCCTTATATTCCTTTCGGATTACACTGTTTTTATGTTGGCATTCTCTCCTGAATGCCAAGAGAAAGGGTTCAGGAGTAATAATTTGTTGAAGTGCTAGGCTGTGGATAGAAAGGTATAAACAGGTGTGCTTGTAGTGGCATCAGAATACTGCGAGCGCAATCCTAACCTGGAGTTAGGCCGGCACGGTTATGCCAGCAAAATTTGGCCGCCAAAAGGGCCACCGTAAAGCATGTTTGGACCACTCTTGGAGTCAGGGAGGATGGCGCACGTCTGTCTGCTGGTCTCTCTGACTCCGAGAGTGGTCCAAGCATAGTTTACAGTGTCCCTTGTGCCAGCCAAACCGTGCTGACCTAGCTGTCCCAGCCTAACTCCAGGTTAGGATTACGCTCTTAATTGCATTTTAAAACATTTTATTCAGCCAATAGAAAGTGATTAAAACCCACAATAAACTATAAAAGTGCAGTGATGCATAATCCTTGTTTCAATGGCAAGGAAATCCTTGTTTGAAATCCTTGTTTCAAAAAGCTCTTATCTTTTTCCTTTTTTTTTCTTTTCCTTTTTTTGAAAAGCAGGAAGATTCTACTGCAAGCTGCTTTTTGAACCTGGAGTTTTAAAAAGCAGCTTGCTGGGCATCAAGAGAGGGAAAGGATGGAGATAACTGCTGTTCCAGAGAAAATAGAGAAAACATTGGTATATATAACTCCTTATAGTTAGGAGCAGGGGCTTGCTGGGAATTGTTACATCAAATGTTACTTGTTAGTATGAATTACTTTTTTTTCTACGTGCATGAATGTTCTTAAAGGTATGTCAATTTCTTTTGTGATCAGCTACAGATTTATGGTAATGGACAGATTTGGAAAAGATCTTCAGAAGATTTTTGAAGAAAGTGGAAAACGTTTTACACGTAAAACAGTTCTACAGTTGGGCTTGAGAATAGTAAGTTAACATTACGGAGCTTTAAAAATACAGAATTATCTCTTTGTTTTAAAGTTTATAAAGAGTAGAGGCCCTCTACTGGTTGGACTTGCAGAATTTTTTTTTTGCTAACACTGTTTTGTGTAATGCTTTTGTTTAGCTTGATGTTTTGGAATATGTTCATGAACATGAATATGTACATGGCGACATCAAGGCCTCAAATCTTCTCCTGAGCTACAAGGTTCCACATCAGGTAATTTCCAGCCTTTCTTTTCTTCAGTGTTTAATCTATTGTTTTAAAGAAAATGGGACTGCCGTGAACCTCAGCAGAAATCTTGCCTTTATGACTGTGTACAGCATTAATATTTCTGCTTGACATTTATATCTAGTTAATGTTGTACATTTTTTATTCACTTTGCTGGCAGTTGATCAAATTGGCTATTCTGCCCTGAATAATATTCAAGAGAATGCTTGCAATACAAAACGAATTTCAAATAGCTATTTGGGGGTGGAAGTTTAAAATTATATAGTACACCGGTGAATTACGTTTGCCTGTCTGCTTTGTCAATTTTTTATTTCCTTTGTTTGAAGAATCCATCAAGCATAAGTGTTCTGTTACTTGGAAAACCTGATTTTTTAACGTGTTGATTATTCAAATCAATTGGTTTACAGAAATATCTGTAGCTGTCTAATTTTATTATTATCATTATTTTACAGCTTTAGCGTTTTGGCAAATGCACATACCAAGTCCGTAATTTTTTTTTTTCCGTCTTTGAGTGCTTTATATCAGAGTGAATAAGTGGATTCTAATACTTTGAAGTAGCCCAGCCGGTCTTGCTCACAAAATTTGCTAGTCCAGAAAAAAGTGTTGCTAGTCTGCCTGCCCCACCTGTTTATGGACAGTGCAATATATATATTGCAGAAGTCACAGGAAAGGCACTCTAACTTCCTATCCCTGCAGTGGATAGCTGCAGCACTTCCTAAGCAAGGGAGGATCAGCCTCGCTGCAACTGGATATAAAATTCCTATTTACAATTCACCATTTTGTTCGGGCAGGAATTGATCTCCTGCTTCTACTTTCCCCTCCATTATCTTCCCTTGTGCGTCTTACCATTTTTAGCTTTTGAATCCAAGAGCAGGGCCTGTGTCTCATTTTCCGCACAGAATCTGCCACCAGCAATGAGTTTCAACGGTGGTGAGCTGCTTTGGAAAACCAAATGTATCTGAAAAGTACAATATAATAATTAAAAAATTTAAAAATTAATGACTGTTCTTGTGTGCCTCTTGTACTGCGATTCTAGTTTTTTTTTTAAAGAGACGTGTTTTTTTTACATGCGACTTGGTTTCTGAGTGCAAGCGATTTAAGGGATTTTCGAGGGTAATTTTGACCTGTATAAGGTGTACTTTTTAAAATTAAGGCTAGTGTTGGATCACACTAGATACAAATATAGTGTAGACTAGCTGTACCAGGGTTTATTCCTTTTATAAGAACCAAGGTTTTTTTTTACTTTGGTTCAGTGCAAGTAGTGTTGCTTCTATATGTCAGAGAGCATGAAAGGAATGACTCGTTCTTCCAGGGTCTAGCTATTAGAAGTAATGTTTAGCTCATATTTGAAGATGGGTGGCTGATTCCTGAGAATAATAATATTCTGGGAATTGTGTGTGTGTGTGTGGTTATCTAAATATGGCTCCTTCTAATCCTTTGGATGCATTTGGAATTTTAATAGGTATACCTGGTGGATTATGGCCTTGCATATCGATACTGCCCAGAAGGTATTCACAAGGTTTACAAAGAGGATCCCAAGCGATGTCATGATGGAACCCTTGAATATACTAGCATTGATGCACACAACGGGGTGGGTAAGTAATTCATTGTGTTTCATAGTGAATATTAACTGATCTTGAACCTGTGGCTATGCTGAAATCCTGGGTTTTGGTTGCTTGCTTACATGTCAAGACTGAGAGCTTGCTTACATGTCCAATCCTATGCGTATCTACCCAGACATAACTCCCATTATTGTCAATGGGACTTACTCCCAGATAACCCTGGATAATAGGATTGCAGCCTTATTTATCAGTCCTGGCTGGATCCCAAAGAAGTGATACACAGAGATAAACCTCCACATATATCCATAATTCTGTTACTTTTTTTCTGCAGCAATTTCCACTACAACTTTTTTTTCACTCCACCACAGCTTTTTTCAGATTGGAAGCTGCTTTTCCAGAGAAATAATTGATGATGGAGTTCTGACTGCATGGGCAATTCTCTTCCATGTGTGCGTCTTTGTATCCCAACTTTATTATGAACAAAACCTTGGGATTTCATAATGTGCTGAGTATAGGGGTGTAAAGGACATCAGTACATCTTACTTCCAGGGAGAGAGAGGCTGTTTAAAATGTATTTGAGCCATGTGTTGCTGCAGCTTGGACGGACTAGGACTCTGCAGGTCGTGGGGAAGGGGAGGAAGGCCAACAGAAAGGCATGGAAAACGGCTTGGAAGCCAAGGAGGACAGCTGCTTGGCTGGTGTTGATGCTGGTATTGCTGTGGTGGAGGGGCACTTGCTGACGTGGTGTGATACCCCCAGGTGCAGTACCTGGGGCCCTGTACCCCCTGCCCCCTTGCTTTGATAGTGAGTTTCAGGTTTAGGCTTGTCATGCTGTACACCAGTGGTTCCCAAACTCGTGGGTTGGGACCCACCAGCGGGTGGCGAACCAATTTCAGGTGGGCTGTGACCCTTGCTAACTGGGCAAGAGGCACTTTTCCAAGTGGTGTTCCTCTTATATTTAGCAGGGGGAGAGTAATTGTCCCTCTTCACCCCTGCGCAGCGTCTTTTCTAGTGGCTGTTGCGGGCGGTGTTCTGCATTTTTTAGATTGTGAGCCCTTCGGGACAGGGAACCATTTAACTTTATTATTACTATTTGCCTGTAAACCGCTTTGTGAACTTTGTGTTGAAAAGTGGTATATAAATAGGGTTACCAGGTACAAACTGGGACAGAGTGCCTATACCTTTAACCCATGATTTAGAAGGGGTAATTTTGGCAGGTGCAGCTTTTGAAACCCTTCCATGATGAGCTGCACCTGCCCAAATTCCTTCTTCTATTATTATTATTTATTTATTATTATTATTTATTAAATTTTTACCCCGCCTTTTAGCCCGGAGGCACACAAGGCGGCATTACAATATAAAAATTAAAAAATCAATTTAAAAACAATATAAAACCATACACTAAAACAGAATTAAAACAAAACAATACAGTTGGTTAAAACTATACAATGGTTAAGGGTATTGGGACTCTGTCCCAGTTTGTATCTGCTAACCCTATATCTAAATATTAATGATTGATTGTGAAGCATCTAGAGCAGTCATACTGAAAATATGGGATACTGGAAAGGGGGAGGGCTGAGTGGTTGTGTCAAGGTTGTAAATAGGCTTTTTCTTTCTTTCTTTGCGACTGGAAAATGGCTGTGAAATAACCGAACTTATTGCTGCATTCTCAGAAAAGCTTCATGCTCTAGCGTCACAATGATGGCACTTCTGGCCATGACATCACTTCTGGTGGGTCCCGGACAGACTGTCATTCTAAAAAGTGGGTCCTGGTGCTGAAACGTTTGAGAACCACTGCTGTACACTGTTTGGAAACCTCAGAAAACTAACCAAGTTAGAAAAAGTATCTGCTGAGAGAGGGTAGTGCACTGTCCCTCAAACCCGCTGTAAACTCCTACACATAGCGAGGCCAGGATTTGGCTATCTTTGTAACTACTTCAGTGAGTCCAAGGAGACCTTGGAACTTTGGTTACTCAAACAGCAATAACGCCCTCCCGCTGCTGCCACTGAGGACCATTTCAAAAGCAATTTGTGATACGGCATGGGATTTGTTGTTCTGAGAAGTCAAGAATCCCACGGGGCCTATGCAACCCTTTGAAGGTTCCTAAAGTAGCTGTTTGGATTCCAGCCACAGTCATCACTGACCACACTTAGAAACATCATTAATTACGCACCTCTAATCAGCGATGGGATCTGCAAATTGAGAAGGGGAACGCTGGGCGGGACTTACGTGGGACTTCCACGTGATTGACTGCCTGTCCGCAGCGTTCCGCGGTTGCCCTGGCCTCGGGGGGGCTGCCCCCAGTTGGCGCGCCCCACCGCTGTTCGCCCAGGCACCCGGCGCACCCCCCACCCATCCTCCGTGGCGAGCAGGAGCCCCCCCCCCCGAGGCCAGGGCAGCCGCGGAATGCTGCTGACGGGCTGCCAATCATGTGTAAGCTGAGAAGCGTTCCCCTTCTCAATTTGCAGATCCCATCGCTGCCTCTAATCCCTGCCTCACTTAATCTCTGTCTCAGCCTTCCCTTCTCAGTGATGACAGTGGAGTTATGACCCATGCCCAGGACTCCCTGAGCCTTGGTCATGCATGGGCTTATGACCAGTAATGCCATGTACAGTTCTTTGCACATCCTGTGCTGGTGTTCCACATCCCCCAAGGACTGTCCATCAGTTTTGAAAAATGCTGTAGTGCAGTGGTTCCCAAACTGTGGGTCGTGAGCCAATTTCAGGTGGGTCGCGAAGCACCTAGATCAGCCATATTGAAAATATGCAAAGATGGGGTGCTGGAAAGGGGAAGAGCTGTTTTGCTTGTGTCAAGGTTGAAAATTAGCAGTCTCCTTTCTGGTTCACTTTGCTATTGAAGTAGCTCAACTTATCGCTGCATTATCAGAAAGGTAGCAGGCTCTAGCTTCACAGTGACGGCACTTCTGACCATGGCATGGCTTCTGGTGAGCCCCAGACACACTGTCATTCTAAAAAGTGGGTCCTGGTGCTAAAAGGTTTTGAGAACCACTGCTGTAGTGTTTTCTTAATTGCTTGATTTTTTTTTTCCGCTATAGAAACAACTTTTAGCTGTCAGGTTTGATTTCTGAATCTGCTGTAGTATACCGTGAATGTTAATGCTCTCTTTTGTTTGTAGCTCCATCGCGGCGTGGTGACCTGCAAATTCTGGGTTATTGCATGATCAGTTGGCTCAGTGGCAACCTGCCTTGGGAGGACAACCTGAAAGACCCCAATTATGTCAAAGAGTCAAAAATTAGGTAAACCACCAGTATCTTTTTAAATTAAAAAAACCCCCAAACTTAGCATATTTTAAAACGGTTGTCTTTCATTTCATGTAGGGCTTTGAGTGAAGCTCGGTCTGAGGTGTTCTTAGTGCAAATCCACAATCTTGGTCAAGTGTAACGTCAAGGTTTTACAGGCCCAACTCAAGTGAGCGTGCCATATTTTAGGCAACCAGCTTATTTGGATGAAAAATCCTTCTTTCAAAGTGTTTCGTACAATGTGGTAATACAGCGGAACCCTCAATTTAACAGACTAATGAAAGGGAAGGAGTGTCCATTAATGTTGAAAGTCCTTTAAATTTGGACGCCTCTTACTCCCTATTAGCACTTCTCTACCAGGAACTATAATTCACCTGGAAAGTAAAATTCCTCTTTTTGTTAACTGCTTACCCTAGAAAGTGTTCTTTGTGCTGCTCTTCTGCTCCGTTCTTCACCATGGCACCCTAGAAATGTTCTTCCATTCCTAGAGTGACCTGATGGAGAGAGCAGTAGCACCTGTGGAGCTGTTCGAAATAAGTAAGGCTTTTCTACCTTACTGGTGCCAGGTGTAAGGAGTGGCAACAGGATGCAGGCATCTTGTTGTCTCATGTGCTCCCTGACTAGATGGGCCTTTGGCCTGATCCAGCAGGGTTCTTCTTATCTTCCAGAATCCCTTCAGAGCTAGTGCTCTCCTTTCTGCATCTTGAACAGAAGAGTGCTTCAGGAAGTGGAACTCAGGGACTTCCTGAGACACCCTCCATTCCACCCACTCTCCATTCCAAGGGTGCCTTGCTCAAGGAAATCTTGGAAAGTAGGTCAGCTTGCCTCCAAGTTTTTCTGACAATTACCTTCAAGCTCCCTTGATGCTTCTGCAGAGGGAACTTTATAAAGACCTTTGTGGACATTGGAAATTTTTATTGTTTCTGAAAGCTGTTGAATTGAGGTCTGTAAAACCAAAGAGTTGTCATATTGCACTTGCCAAAGTGTTATAAGAAAGGATGAGTATTCCATTTTTCGCAAGGAAGTACACAGGAGAACAAATTGGACAGGCAAGTGTTGAACAAATAGCTCATTTTCCACAACACCCTCCAAACATAGGCATCTAATTTACACCTCCGTCTGCATATTTTGACTCCAGTCTGAATTAACAGGGATCCCAGAAACCAGAGACAAGAATACAGCATAATATCTTCTTGTTGAACATCCTGGACCAGCCATTGACAACCATTGTGCTATGGCACATTGGTGTGCTGCAAATGGTTTTCAGGTGTGCTGTGAAAACTTGGGGGATAGTCATTTATTAGTAGGGCCATTGGAAGATTGCCCCCACCGGCAGCACAGTGTGCCCTATCAATTGTCAAAAAGCTGATGGTGTGCCTTGACAATTTTAGCACCTTGACAGTGTGCTGTGGTGTGAAAAAGGTTGAAGATCTCTGTCCTAGACAATGATGATACAGAACATGCCTTGTAATAGAGTCCTAATCCCACAAAAAACTATCATACCTTCTAAAACTTGGGCTCAGATCTGTGGTCTGAGGAGCTGAGCTGAACCAAGCAGACACCAAACTATTGGTATTGCATTTCTGTGACCACTCTTAACACTTAATATCTGAACGTGGTTCTATAGTTTATTTTATATTAAGACAATATTATATTAAGTTAGAAACGAAAAATTTCTTGATACAATCCCATGTTGGTGTTGTCTCATTTTGTCTGTCATTTCTGCTTGGAAGTTCTCGTTCTACTTTCCAAATACAACTTTGCTCAATGAGAAATATTGATTTTCTTACTTGATGTATATGTTTGCAGCATTGTTTGGTGACTTGGGAGATTGACTGAAGTATGTATCATGAGAAATATTGATTTCTCAATATTGGAGAAAGTTGGAACATCTTAAGCCTTTGGCTTGCCAGAGGCGCGAGCCTCTGGCGCGAGCCGAAGGGCAAGAGCCAAAGGGCTCTTTGCCCGTGGCTCTTCGCCTGGGGAGCTGAGCCGGGAGCCACGAATGTCTGCTGCTGCTTCCCTCTGAGGTCATCTCCCGTGGATCATCAGGCTCCAGCCACGCTTTTATTTTTGGAGCCTTGTCGCCTGTCAGCAAGCCACCACCAGCCGTTTTAACTGAGTGTGTGATAGTATGATTGTGACTTCCTGGCCAGAGTGAGAGTCTGGCCAGGAGAGTGGAAGGTTGTCCCTGCCTCTGGGAGAGGGGGGCAGGGAGGGAAGGAGAGAGGACCTCTGCCTCAGTGAGAGAGGGGCAGAGGCCTGCAGCAGCCCAAGCCTCAGTGTGAGGGGGGTGAGGGCTGCTGCATTGGGTTGTTGGTGGGAGTGTGTGTGTTGTGTGGCTGTGTTTTTAGTTTTTCTGTATCTGTGCTGGTGGTTGGCTTGTAGGTCGCTCCCGCCGGAATTATGTGTTTGACACCTCGAGGGAGCTTGGGGGAGGGGAGGGAGGCCACCATCAGCAGAGTTACGGGTTACGGAAGGTATGGCGGTGGGGGCAGGGCCGGACATTACAGGAGAAGGAGGGTCAGTCGTAGACAGACTGTCCCTCTTTCTGGCCCTTCCCCCATCCCTCTGACCCCTGGTACTTCTGGCAACAGTCCCCTGAGTCTGAAGCTGCTGCTTCTGAATGCCAGGTCGGTGAATAACAAAACCGCTCTTATCCATGATTTAATATTGGAGGAGAAAGCCGACCTGGTATGTATCACGGAGACCTGGTTGGATGAGCTGGGAGGGGTTAATCTTTCCCAGATTTGTCCGCCGGGTTTCCGGGTACTTCAGCAGCCACGACTACAGGGGCGGGGAGGTGGGGTTGCGATGGTCTATCGGGATTCCATCCGTCTCACCAGATACCCTGTTCAGCAGTCCACCGGGTTTGAGTGCCTTCGCGTTGTGTTGGAGGGGCGAGACAGAACGGGGATTCTGCTGGTGTACTTGCTGGACTGCCTTGCTGCCCAGCAGTCTCCCTGCCTGAGCTGACGGAGCTGGTCTCGAGCGTGGTGTTGGAGTCCCCCCGCCTTTTGGTGTTGGGGGACTTCAATGTCCATGCCGAGGCCCCGGGAACACCTGCGGCTCAGGATTTCATGGCCTCCATGGCAACCATGGGTCTGTCTCAAAGAATATCTGCCCCTACGCATGATGCGGGACACACGCTGGACCTGGTGTTTACTGCGGGGCAGGTTGATGGTGATCTGGAGGTGGAGGAGATTAAGATCACTCCTTTGTCATGGACAGATCACTGTCTGGTGGGATTTAGGCTTGTCGCGGCTTCTCACCTCTGCAATGGCGGGGGATCGCATTTTATGATCCGCCCTCGGAGGCTGATGGATCCAGATGGATTCCTGAGGGCTCTGGGGGACTTTCCTGTTGCCAGAGTTGGTGATCCACCCGGTGCCCTGGTCGATCTCTGGAATACGGAGATGGCCAGGGCCCTGGATGAAATCGCTCCTGAGCGTCCTCTGCCCAGTCGCAGAATCAGAGCGGCTCCTTGGTTCTCTGAGGAGCTGCGAACGATGAAGCGGCAGAGCAGACGACTAGAGCGTCGGTGGCGAAAGACTCGTGCCGAATCTGACCGGACACGGGCTAGGGCCCAATTAAAAGCTTATTCCAGAGCAGTGGTGGCGGCTAAGAGGGCACACCTCTCTGCCACCATTGCATCTGCAGAGAACCGTCCGGCTGAGCTTTTCCGTGTGGTCCGCAGTTTTTTACATCTTGCCCCCCTTACTGGTAGGGAGGAGCACACGGAGGCTCGCTGTGACGAGTTCGCTAAATACTTTACAGATAAGGTCGATCAGATCCGGCATGACTTGGACGCCGCTGTGGGCATATCTAGTGATGTCCCTGGGGAACCTGTCTATCCTCCAATTTGGGATTCTTTTCAGCTTGTAGAGCCTGAGGATGTGGACAGGATTCTCTGGAGTGTGAGACCTGCTGCTTGCCCGCTCGACCCTTGCCCGGCGTGGCTAATTAGAGCTGCCCGGGGAGGGCTGGCCGAGTGGACGGGGAGGGTGGTGAACTCATCTCTGAAGGAGGGGGTACTCCCGCCTGCTTTGAAGCAGGCAATGGTTCGCCCTCTCCTGAAGAAGCCCTCCCTGGATCCCACAAATTTAAACAACTTTCGGCCAGTCTCCAATATCCCATTTCTGGGCAAGGTGATTGAGCGGGTGGTGGCGTCTCAGCTTCAGAGGGTTCTGGAGGAAACGGATTATCTGGACCCATTCCAATCTGGCTTCAGGCCGGGGTTCGGGACGGAGACCGCCTTGGTCGCCTTGGTGGATGACCTTCGCCGGGGGATGGACGGGGGAAGTGCGATCCTGTTAGTCCTGCTGGACCCTCGGCGGCTTTCGACACCATCGACCATGGTGTCCTTCTGGGTCGGCTGGCCGGGTTGGGGCTTGGAGGCACTGTTTTGAAGTGGTTCCGCTCCTTCCTGACTGACAGATCCCAGAAGGTGGTGCTGGGGGACGCTTGTTCGGCACCCCGACCTCTTAGGTTCGGGGTGCCGCAAGGTTCCATCTTATCCCCCATGCTGTTTAACATCTACATGAAACC
>JAJKFI010000033.1:4617418-4640551 GCA_029204185.1 Lerista edwardsae
ATGCCAGTTTCCACTAGTTCTGGAGTGTGTGGTGTGAAACTGCAACACCCCCCCATTGCGTCTCGGAAGTCATCTTTTGGCGCCAAATCTAACATTTGAACTGCTTGTTTGAATTGTGGCGCAGGAAGTGCTTTGGTCAGGACATCTGCGATGTTCTTCTGCGATGGACAGTAAAGCACGTCAATGTCCCCGTTTTGGACTGCTTCTCTGACATGTTTATGCTTTATGTCAACATGCTTAGAGTGCATCCGGATTCGTTCTGACCCAGCAATCTGGATTGCGGACTGGTTGTCCATCCAGATCTGGATTGGATTTGTTTGTGGAGCATCCAAATCCGACATCAATTGCCTGAGCAGGTGTAGGTAGTTGGTCACATGACTCAGGGCTGTGTACTCACTCTCTAGAGTAGAACACGCGATAGTCTTTTGCTTGTGTGACCCCCAATCTATCACGCAATCCCCAAGGCGTATGGCATAGCCTGTGGTAGATCTCCTTGTGTCATCCCCCCCAAAGTCACTGTCTGCAAAAACTTCCAATTGCAGTGCTCCTTTTGGGGTGATGTGGTACTTGTGGTTACTTGTGCCTTTCAAGTACCTGAGGATGCGTTTCAAGGCTATCCAATCTGCCTGTGTGGGATTTGCAGCTTTTCTGCTCAGGTGATTGACTGCAACGCTAATGTCTGGGCGCGTCCAGCACGCTAGATGTGTGAGTGAACCCAACAGTGAAAGGAACATGTTCTGGTTTGGAAATGGTGCAGACTCTTCTGCTTTTTCCCCTCTCCCCATCACTATTGGAGTTGATACAACCTTGCAGTCTTGCATGCCCCATATCTGGAGTAGATCGTGGATCTTTTTCTCCTGACTGAGGAGAAAACCGGAACTGTCAGCTGTGCGTTCGATCTCTACCCCTAGGTATTGACTGACAGGACCAAGACATTTAAGTGTGAATGTCTTTTGAAGTTGTAGTGTGATCTGATTGATCTGTTGTGTTGTCTTTGCGAGGACCAGCAAATCATCAACAAAACATAACAGAACACATAATTTCTCTCCTTTTCCCTTTCTGAAAAGGCATGGATCAGCTGTGGAGGGGGTGAACCCCAATTTTTGCAGCTGCTCTTTAAGGCATAAGTGCCAGCTCCTCCCGCTTAGTTTCAGACCATAAACAGCTTTCCTGAGGCGAAAATGTGAGTAATCGCTTTGCACACCTGGAGGTATTGTAATATATACCTCTTCCTGCAGGTCTGCGTGCAAGTAGGCTGTCCCAACATCAAAATGGTGAACTTGATAACCTCTGCTGGCTGCTACGGCAAGCGCTGCGCGTAGCGTGGTGGCTGCAAGTGTTGGTGAATAGATTTCCTCGAAATCTACACCTGGGATTTGTTTACAGCCACGGATCACTAAACGGGCTTTCTTTAACGGCTCAGCACCTTCCCGATCCTTGAGAACAAACACCCATCTGGAATCAATTGCGTGTTTTCCAGCTGGTAATGTTGCTGGCTCAAAGACCTTTAAGTCGTGCATTGCCTTTAATTCAGTCCGAATAGCTTGTAGCCATTCTTCCTTCTGGGCTTGCGGTAGCTCCATGACATCTTGGTATGTCTGAGGTACCTTTCCTACCTCTACCTGGTAGGTTAATCTTTGGGGTGGGACCCCACGCAAAGCCCTTGGAGGAAGGATGCGTCTGGTCGGAACAGCTTGTTCCGGTGTAGCTTCCTCTGAAGAAGTGCTTGTATCTAACCCTGGAGTGGCCCCCCCCTCCTCCAGCAGCCTGTCAGGGCGTGCTGGTGTGGCAGGAGGTGGCAGGATGCTGGTTGATGCTGGTTGATCGGGAGTGCTTTCTAATCTTGCTTCCCCCCCATTTTCTGCAGCTTGTGTGGGGATGCTGACTGTTTTGTCAGCATGATCTGGCAGTAAACCTTGCTCAGAGAAATCGTAAGAGTTGGATATTGTGACAGTTTTGTGGTCAGGATTGAGGAATTTGAGCGCTTTGCAATTCGGTTCAAACCCAATAAACTGTAGCCGCCTGGCACGCGGGTCATCTTTTCTGCGTGTTTCCCGATCTGCATGTACAAAGGCGTATGATCCAAACGTCTTTAGAAATGCAAGATTGGGAGGTTTGCCGAATAGCTTGGTGTAGGGGACCCCGTCAATCGAACGGTGGTAAACTCGATTTGAAATAAATACAGAATATTTCATCGCCTCTCCCCACAACCCTTTGGGTAGTTTTGATTGCTCCATCAGCGCTCTGACCATGCTCTGAAGCTCACCGTTTTTCCTCTCCGCCACCCCGTTATGTTCTGGGGTGCGGGGGGCGGTGAGCCGGTGGGTGATGCCCTGCCTTTCCAACCATTGAGACATCTCCCTACTCAGAAATTCACCTCCCCGGTCGGTTTGAATCGCCACCAGTTGATGCCCAAACCGCCTTTCCGCCCACCTGACCCAATTGCGGATTTTATTAGCAGCTTCAGACTTCTGGCGCAATAAAAATGCAAAACTATACCTCGTAGCATCGTCCACGAGCGTAAGAACGTATTGCGCCCCCCCTGCTGTCTTCTTCACAGGGCCGATTAAGTCCATATGCACCAGCTGTAAGGGGGTTTGAGTCTGGCGGTTGCTGAACTTCGGGATGGATGCGCGATGCGATTTAGTAAGTTTACACACATCACAGTCCACAAAAGCATCGCAGTCTTTTAAGTCCATTCCGTGCACAAGTTCAGCTGTCTTTTTCACATAGTCATGATTTAAATGTCCTAATCGAAGGTGCCACACGTGCCCACAGGATCGGTGCCTTGGTTGATTGAAGCACACAGTTGCCTGTTGATTCCCTGTTGTCTTCGCTCCAAGCACGAACAGCCGATACACTCGGGGGACAGCCACACAAAGATTCCCCCTCTCAAGTGTGCAGACGTCGTCTTGGAAAGTCACTTTAAATCCATCTTCTTGAAGGGTGCCAAGGCTGAGTAGATTCCTCGACATTGTTGGCACACACAGCACATTCTTCAAGGTAGTCTGCAGTTGTGGCAGAAAAACCTCTCCAGCGCAAATTACTGGCGCTGTTGTTCCATTTGCGAGTGCGACAGTTTCACGATCTGTCTCGCACTTGCTCGTGAGTAAGTCAGCGGATGTTACGATATGGTGGCTTGCTCCCGAGTCCAACAACCAGGATCCTCGCGTGCGCCTACCTTCCGTTGAGCCCACGAAAGCGATACTCGCTTTGGGATGTTGTGCATGGGGCTTTGGAAACTGTCCTTGCCCCGTGCCCTGCTCACCTTGGGGTTTTTTCTTCTTTTTAGAGCCTCCTTTCTTCTTGGCACACTGGTATGCGAGATGTTGGGTTGATCCGCACACATAGCACTGTCTCACACTGGCGCACACTTGCGCCTGGGACTCATTCTTGGGCTGCTGCTGCTTTTTCCCAGAAATATTGTTTTTCCCCTTTCGGAATTCTCGCTCCCTCTGGTTGTCTGCCCTTTTGTCCGCTTCCTCGAGAAGACGTGCGACGACAAGGGTGACAGTCAGTTGTGCTGCAGGGATGGATTCCAAAGTCAGGGTAAACATGTCCCAAGTCTCATCCAGGGAATTGAGGATTGCGAAAACTTTAAGCCTTTCCTCGACACGTTCCCCGATTGCCTCAAGATCTTTGAGGTTTTGCTGCATTGCTCTTAGGTGGACACGCAAGTCCCCTCCCGGTTCAAGACGCGATCTCCACAGCTTGCGCGTCAGAACCATGCTGGAAGTCAGGGATGCACGTGCAAACAACTCTCTTAATGTGGTCCAATAGTCCATAGCATGTCCGAGGTCGCGAACATAAACTAAGAGATCCTCTGAGATTGCAAGACCGATGGTCGCCTTCGCCTTCCTGTCAGCTGCTTCTTCTGCAGCGTTCGTGGGAAGCGCTTGAGTGTGCTGCCAAAGGTCTTCCCTTTCCAGCAGCAACCGCATCTTGTGTGCCCATTGCACATAGTTGCTGTCATTGAGAAGTGGAATGGGAATGTTGAAAGGCGCCGGCGGGGCGGCGGGAGGTTGCTGCGCCATCCCGATTCCGGGCCCAGCGGGCTGCAGCGGTGGAACTTGAGGTGGTATCAGAGGGATGAAAGGACCTTGTCCTGGGGCGAGTGGCGGTGGCGGGACAGGTGCTTGGCCGTCGGGAGCCCCCGGAAGGGGAATGAGAGGTCCGAGATCGTCCGATTCGCTCTCCTCACTTTCCCCGGATTGCTCGGGTTCTCCTGGGTCGCCAACGTCCTCTTCCCCCGCCTCGTCACCGAGGTCTTCTACCTTGACTTCCTCTGTCTCCTCTTTGACTCCACCGGTAGCTCCTTCATCAGACATCTGTCAGGATGTCCGCGGGTATAGGGATGCAGCCACATTCACCACTCAGTCTCTGCTCCGTGGATTGGGTCCGCGGCAAACCCCTGCAGGGTTACGGCTGAATCTTCCATAACCTGTTGTTTATTTGGAGTGTTTATAGCAGAGTTGGGGGCTTGTGGACCCATTCAGCGCTTGCCTAGCGCGATCGGAGCGGAGGAACGAAGCGATCGCTACATTTCAATAACAAAGTCTTTTATTGGTTACAGTAGCTATAGTCAGAAAGTGAGAAGTTCTATTTGCCGGTCAGCGAAAGCCGGCGAAGGCTTGCCGCGTACAAGCGGCTTTTCAACGCATGTTGTTACATTCTCAGTTACAGTCTCAGTCTCAGTTTCAGTCTCAGTCTCAGTGTGCACACAGTAAAAATATAAGTTATATAGGAACAAAGGGGTGTAGCCAGAGCATATCTGGTAGGTGGATACCTGAAGACCCTTGTGCCCCATGTTAACCAATGGGGTGCCCCTTTGAACATCATGATCTCATGAGAAAGTGGATGTTTGCTAGTCAGCACTTCCCGTGAGAAACATTGCCTGCTTCTGTTACACTATCTAAAGGGAGTTCAGCTACTGTGTAGCAGGTTGCACTAACAAGCTGGGAAGCTGACCACCCCAAGGACACACAGGTGCTCTATCTGATCTGGAGACGGAGAGACGGAATGCCAGTTTCCACTAGTTCTGGAGTGTGTGGTGTGAAACTGCAACAGATGACACCACTGCTTAAGGGCCACCATAAAGCGCGTTTGGACCACTCTTGGAGGATGGTGTGTGTGCTGGCCTCCCTGACTCCGAGAGTGATCCAAACGTGCTTTATGGTGTTCCTTGTGCCGGCCAAACAATGGGATTGCAATCTCATTGTTGGGATGGTTTTTTTTTCTTGTGTGTATTCTGTACAACTGTAATTGTGTAATATAATAAAAATCTGTTTCTAGATTTGACACTATAGACTTAAAATGTATTTGACTAATAACTCAATCAGATAGATTTTAATTGTTTTCTTCAGATGAAATAGCGGAGTACATGGAAAGAGTGATGTCTCTGAACTATACTGAAAAACCTCCGTACCAGCAATTACGAGAAATACTTCTAAAGGGTCTGAAGGACATTGGCCAAAAAGATGATGGCATATTGGACTTCGGAGTTTCAGAGAATGGAGAAGTTCCAGCAAAGCCTGCACTTAAGGTCTTTATTTCTTAATTCAGAGCTATATTTAATGCCTCTTATTTCCAGATGAAGTAAGTGTGAGTGCTGTTGGAAATGAGTGTCACATAGGTGAAATCGAGACTGGAACAGGAAAGAGAACAAATGTACACTTGAGACTTAGCTATATTTCATGAGCAAGCAGCTTGCTCAATCTTTTTGTCACTGGCCTGAATCCAAAGAGCTACTTTAGGGGCACCCAAGAGCTTGTGCATACCCCATGGGAGGTCTGTCTTTGATGGAGACCTCTGTGCAGTATCTCAAACTGCTTTTGAAATGCCACTCCATGCAGCATAGGGGGTGGATGTGAGTGAAACACAAGCCCACAATCCCTTTGGGCACATGGAGCCACTAGTTACATAGAGTTCTCTCTCTCTCCTTCTCCTTTTCCTTCCAGCACATACCAACACAGCACATGCTATTTGCATGCAGTGCACAATAGTGTGGGTAATCAAATGAGATCCTGCAGTGTCACTACAACCAAACAAGTGTTTGACTCTGCTTTGTGGCATTGGTGACAGTGAATTCACCACTATTGCATCAGCACAGTATTTTCCAATGGAGCTTTTCCATGTGGTATGGAGCTTGTTATTTCTAAGCTATAGGACAGTATTGTTGAACCACCCGTTTGTTGTGATCGGTTTGTGAAACACATTGTTGATAAAGTTGCCCTGGTCCAATTCAGCTTCACACTGGGATTAGTCTCTGGTGTTCCTGGGACATCTGTTTGCTCTGCTTTGATGGACAGGTTCCCATGTATTCAGCCTGAGGACATGGGCAGGTTACTTGAAGATGCAAAGACATAAGCTCACTGGATCCTTGCTTGGGGCTGTTATGTCCTGGCTGTCGCAGGCACAACACACTGGAGCATGCAGCCTAGCCACAGCTAGGTTAGGTCTGCACACTACTGGACCATAGACTCCTGATGCCACTGGCTTGGGGGTGGATTGAAGTTGTTGTTGGTAGTGGTATAGAATAGAAATGGAAAGGTCTCTTTACCTTGCACCCAAAGGACACATGAAAAGGTACTGCATGTGCCACTTTGGAGAGAGCGTGCCATGGGGCACTAAAGCCCCCAAAGCTCTCTCGCTGTAAGGGGCTTCTGATAGTGATCTCAAATCATGGGCAGGTACATGTGGGAAAAGATGGTCTTCCATAGACTACTGAAATTAACAGATGGTATCTGTCATGTTTACCGTGTGGTTGTGAGTCCGAAAGCTGCAGTTTGTAACTCTCTCAGTTAAACTATAACAAAACAGCCAAATAATCTGGAGCAGCAACAACAAAATATAGTTAATGTAGAACGTAGCTGTTACCTTGCCATTTTGTTCACATGATGCAGTGGGGGAATGAGAATAGATTATTCCAGAAGAGAATATCAACAGAATATTGCTAGCTAAGGACAGGCTATCAGCTGGCTACTGTTGCTTATGCATTTGCGCACCTCTGCAAAACACATTGAAGGGTTGAAATAATGAATATGCTGCTGTGTAGTCTGCAGTTGATGTATTGGTGCAACGTCGTATATGTTTTGCAAAGGCCCCTGACTTTGGCAGCCCAAGCCTGACCTGCACAGGAATAGGCTGGCCAACAGGTCTGTGCCGTATCCAGTGCAGGTTAGGTTGGCTGCTGTGCAATTCCTAGTAAAGGGATATATTTCTCCGTACCTCACTGCCAATGAAATTGCTAATCTGAGCAGCCTAGTGTAGCACTGGACTGGCCAGGGACGGGGGGTTACGCTCTGACTTAAGAGTTCCTGGCCAGTCCCATCTGCCTCCCAAGCCATGTTTGCCCACCGGCTGGCCAACCCTCACCCCAAACCGCCCCCATTCTGCCCTCCTGTAACCAGTGGTGTCATTCAAATGATTTAGGAACAGGAACTCACTTTTGATTGGCCCTTGTCGGGAACCCAGAACCAGCCACGGAGCCCGTTAGGATCTGGAACGCCCGTTCTGGTCCGTTCCCCCTGAATGACATCACTGCCTGTAACTCTTTCCAACCCCCTGCACTGGCCGCCTTAGGCCGGCGCAAACTCGCCCTCCGTCAGTCTGGATCTGGCATTGGGAGGCCAGCATACATCCTTGCACCAGCCTGCCCGACTCCCGAGGTGGCACACACGTGCTTTATGGCATGTTTGTGACACCCAGAAGACAGCACAAGTCCGTTGAGCCAGCCTAAGTGCCAGTTAGGTTTGCACTCGTGAGTTACTTTTAGCATGAACAGATGCGATTGCGGCATTTAATTTAGCTTGATTTTTTTTCCTGCTTCCCAACCAATATTTATCTTAACTGACAACTTCTTTGGAGTTACTTTCATTTTGTTCTTATGATTTAGTCTGCTAGGCAATTAATGTTTAGTTAATCAAAACCCGTGGTCTCCAAACTCAAACTGTGCAACGGAAAAGCCTTCTCCATCGTGAGCTGTGCTTGTTTTTCCACCATGCTGCTGCTGATCCTACCAGCTGATCTCTATAGAGTGCGCTCTGGGCAGTTTGCTTCCTATTGTAATTGCCCCAGTAGGCTTTGTGCTCAGATTTCCCGGTGGATGCAACTGCCCAGAGCAACATTCTGTACACAAGCGCTGCTCAAAACAGGGAGGGCTTTTCCATTGCAGCCCAGTTTGGGTGAACACTGATCAAGACTACAATCCTAAGCACACGTACAGTACTTGGAAGTAAGTTACATGGAAATAATGGGACATTATAAGTAAATATATGGGACATGGTTGCGCTGCAGATTAATCCACTATTGCTGAACTTGCTGACCAGAAGGTTGGCAGTTCAAGACCGTGCGACGGAGTGAGCTCCCATCGCTTTTCCCACCTCTGGCCAACCTAGCAGTTCGAAAGTATGTAAAATTGTGAGTAGATAAATAGGGACCACTTCGGTGGGAAGGTAATGGCGTTCCGTGGCCTTGGTGTATAGTCATGCCGGCCACATGACCACTGAAGCAAGCTTGGACAAATGCCAGCTCTTCAGCTTAGAAACGGAGATGAGCACCACCCCCTACAGTTGGTCACAACTAGACCATTCAGTCGTGGGGAAACCTTTACCTTTTATAAGTAAATATGGTACGAAACTGGATATGTGGTTTTTCCTTCTCAGTAGATTTAAAACACAGCCAATGATCAGATGAAATTTGAAAGATATATTTTTTTTTCTTGGCTAAACATTGAAAATCATCATAAATGTCTTGCCTGAATCAAAATGGTTACATAGATTTAAAGTTCTCTGGGAAGAGGAGTAGGGGGGCCATTCGAGACCTCTGGGAATGCCCCTCCTACTCCAAGAGGCAGGGCCGGTACAAAGTTCGAGGCGTCTCCCTGTAGGGGGCATCCCGACCCAGTCCGGCTCTGCCTCTTTAAGGGACAGGTCTGGTTTTTGCTGGCTCCGTAGAGCTCAGCGTTTTGAGGCGTACTTGAGAAAATCAAACCCTTTTTTCCTTCTTTCTTCCTCCGTGTGTGTCTTCTGCTTTCCTGCCTCTCTCTCCTTTCCCTGTGTGTGTGCGGGAGGAGGCAGACGGGGCGATCGCACGGTGCGGCCCTCCTGGTCGCCCGTCGCATCGGCAGAAGCATTCTAGCCCTCTACGTGCGCGGCGCGAGGGCTAGGAAGGCGCGGGGAGGCCGGTCGCTGGGGCTCCGCGCGGCTTAGGCCCGGAGCCTCGCCCGCCACCCCACAGCGCAGGGACGCGTCCGCGCCCTCGAGGGAGGCCGTCGGAGCGTCCGGAGGCCAACGCGCCGCGGCGGCACTCAGGTGAGAGGGCGGCGCGCGTGTTTCAAGGGAGCGAACGCGCGCCGCCTGGATCCCGCGCGGCTGAGGCCCGGGGTCGTTTTCCTCACCTGCAACGCGCGATCGCCCCCCCTTAGGTGGGTAGCGACGCGTTCCTGCCTGTGGCGAGGCACTGGGACAGCAGCAGGCCTTCGGTGCTGAGGAGAACGCCGGCTGTCCGCCATTTTGAGGCCCTTTTCCCGCCTTCTGCTGAGCGATCAAGGTAATGGCAGAGGGTCAAGAGGGGGGGGACATCCTCCGCTCTGCCGCAGGAGGAGGGGGGGTCCTCCCTGGGTCCGATTGCAACAACGGCTGTCCCCTTCTCTCAGGATAAATTCAATGAGATGTTTAGGGTGGCTATGGAGGCAGCTGGGTTCTCTAAGGGTCCCATTCAGGGGGTGTCCTCGAGTGCCCTTCCTCCCAACAGAAAAGACACTGGGTCCAAACAGGGCAAGGCCAAGCGCAAGCACTCCCCTAGTCCCCTCACCTTCTCTGATTCTGCTGTAACCCCTTCTTCCCTGTCGGGGGAGGAGCAAAGACCTTCAGGCAAGAGATCCAGGAAGCTGCGTCACTGCCGTCCCAAATCTGCCAAAAAGGCCCATAGACGTAGGCGAGAGAGAGAGCCTTCGTCCTCGGGCTCTGATTTTTCCTTGTCGGCCTCTGATAGCAATGATGCAGCACAGCTCTCAGAGGATTCTGATCAGGAGGCAAAGGAGCAGAAAGTGGACCGTCTTTTTCCGGCCGATGTCCTCTCCCGCATGATTTCCAAGGCGGCTAAGGCCTTAAATCTGCAGCTGCCTCAGGATCAAAGCACCTCACGGGCTTCCTCCACAGCCCTGTTTCCTAGAGGACCTTCAAAGCCTCTTGCGTCCCCTTTTCCTGAGGAATTCAAGGAGGCCCTGGAAGCGGAATGGAAGAGCCCGGGATCTGCCAAACATCTCTCCAGGGTGGTCAACAAGCTTTATACACTGCCAGAACAGGCGATGTCGCTTCTGCAAGTTCCTTCGGTGGATCCTCCTGTGGCTGCCCTTTCCTCCTCGGCAGTCATCCCATCGGAAGGAGAGGGTGGGCCCAAGGATCCATGTGATAAGCGGATTGAGGCAGCGATGAAAAGAGATTTTCTGTTCGCGTCTGGCGCCCTCCGGGCTTCAGCGGCAAACTCGGTGATGGCACGTGCTGCTTTCCTGTGGGCTGACCAATTGGCAAAGACACCTAAGCTGCCTAGTCACATCAAGACCTCTCTGCGCAAGATATCGTTGGCTACTGCCTTCTCCGCGGATGCTTCCTTTGATGCCTTTCAGCTCAACGCAAGATCGATGGCCTCCAATGTCATAGCCCGCAGAAACGTATGGCTTAGACATTGGGAGGTTGATGCTCCTTCGCAGGCACGCCTAGTCTCAGTTCCTTTCCAGGGATCAAAGCTTTTCGGCGAAGCCCTGGACCAGGTGCTGATTGAAGACAAGGATAAGCGTCGAGTTCTGCCGTCCTCTAAGAGGGAGTTTCCACGCAACAAGATCCAGTCCTTTCGTTCCTTCAAGCCCGGCAATAGCAACAGGGACCGTGACAGGACCAAACCCAGATGGTCCAAGCCACGTTATCAACCCAAGAATCGCAGAACGTCTTTTGGACCCGGATCCGCCAAACCTCCAAAGGAGACCAGAAACGCGTGACGCCAAGCTAGATGCATCATCTCCAAATATAGGAGGCCGTTTGTCCTTTTTTGCTCCTCGCTGGCGAGAGATATCATCAGACGCCTGGATTTTGGAGACCATCGATCAAGGTTATGCTTTGGACCTGGCGTGCAGGCCACGCAACCGCTTCTGGAAGGTGCCGATCTCCAGAGATTCCCGAAAACATCTTCTCAAGACCCAGGCTATTCAGCACCTCCTCAACATCAAGGCGATAGAGCCAGTTCCCAAAAGTCAGAGGGGGACCGGGGTTTATTCGGTCCTTTTCCTCGTTCCAAAGAAGAACAGGACGTGGAGAGCCATCTTGGACTTGAAGTGGCTCAATCGCTTGATGATGATGAGGAAGTTCCGGATGGAGTCGCGGAGGTCCATTGCAGCTGCCCTGGAACAGGGGGACTTCATGGCCTCGCTGGATTTGTCGGAGGCTTACCTTCATGTACCGATCCGCCCGCGCCATCGACGTTTTCTCCGATTCGCATACGGGGCTCAGCATTTTCAGTATCGGGCCCTCCCTTTCGGCCTTTCCTCTGCCCCGAGGGTGTTCACCAAGCTGTTAGTCGCCCCGGTTGCCTTCCTGAGGCAGCAGGGGGTGCAGGTCTTCCCGTATTTGGACGACATCTTGGTGAAGTCTCCATCCGCGCAGCAAGCCATCGAGGATGTTCAGAGGACCGTGAGCCTCCTCCAGGAACTCGGATTCATCATCAACGTGGAGAAGAGCTCTTTGACTCCCTCACAGGAGATAGAGCACTTGGGTCTCCAGATAGATACTCGCTCCTTCAGAGCAGCTATCTCCCCGGAGCGCAGATTAGCACTTTCCAGCACGCTACAGACCCTGATCAGCTCCCAACACCAGGATCTGATGGAGCTGGCTTCCCTCCTGGGGACTCTGGTATCCTGTCAGGATCTAGTGGATTGGGCCCGCCTCCACATGCGGCCCCTCCAACAACTCCTTCTGCCTTTTCAGCATCTCATAGAACAACAACGACATCGGCAGCTCTCCATCTCCCAGGACCTGAAGCGGGAGCTCTCTTGGTGGCTAGAGGAGGACCGTCTTTCCAGAGGGGTGAGCCTGGCCTTTCCTCAGCGGCTGGTACTGACCACGGATGCCAGTCTCCTTGGTTGGGGAGCTCACATGCAGGGCGCCTTGGCCCAGGGCACCTGGTCGCCGGAAGAGGCTGCATCCAGCATCAACTTCCTGGAGCTTCGAGCCGTCCGCCTGGCCTTGATTCAGTTTCAACATCTTGTTCAGGACGCTCATGTCCTCGTGCGCACCGACAACACTTCGGCAAAGGCGTACATCAACCGACAGGGGGGCACAAGATCGAGCTCCTTGCATCAAGAAGCAGTGACTCTCCTGAAGTGGGCCGAGAGAAATTTGGCGTCCTTGAAGGCAGAACACCTGGCGGGAATCCAGAACGTATCGGCGGACTGGCTGAGCAGAAAGACCTTGCTCAAGTCGGAGTGGCAGCTCCATCCGGAGGTGTTCCAGTTGGTGGCCCAGAAGTTCGGGATTCCGGTTGTCGATCTGTTTGCCTCACCGGGGAACAATCATCTCCCCAGATTTTTCACAAGATTTCCAGAGCCCCGGGCGGAAGGGGTGGACGCTCTAGTGGAGCCCTGGCCGCAGGGGCTGCTCTATGCTTTCCCCCCCATAGCTCTTCTCCCTCAGCTTTTGCGCAGGCTTCGCTCCCTGGGATCAGACATGATACTGATTGCACCACGGTGGCCTCGTCGACCGTGGTTCCCAGACCTCGTAAGATTGTCAGTCAGGGAACCGTGGCCACTTCCGGAGAGGGCGGACCTCCTCAGGCAGGGACCCCTGTTACACCCGCGGCCCCAGTTCTACCACCTCACTGCCTGGAGGTTGAGAGGGAAGCCCTGAGTAAGCAGGGTTACTCCGGGGGGGGTGTTGGATACCCTGTTAGCTTCCAGAAGGGGATCTACTAAAAGGGCATATAATTTGACCTGGAGGAAGTTCGCATTCTGGTGCAGGGAGAAGGGGTACCCAGAGCTAAAGCCCAAGATTCGGCATATCCTGGAGTTCCTACAAGGGGGACTGGACAAGGGTCTGGCCACTAACACCCTTAAGCGCCAAGTAGCTGCCCTGAACAGTATTTTGGGGGCTGGTAAGGGTAGAGAGATCTCCTCCCATCCTCATATTAAGAGGTTTCTCAGGGGTGTAGCACTCCTGAATCCCCCTGCAGTACACCGCTTTCCGTCCTGGGACTTAAATTTAGTTCTTAATGCCCTCACAGGAAGGGCTTTTGAACCATTGGCGACTGTCTCCCTTCGGATGTTGACACTCAAGGTACTCTTTTTGGTGGTGGTCACATCTGCCGTAGAGTATCTGAGCTTGGGGCTTTGTCCACCAATCCAAATCTTTGTATTTTTCACAAAGATAGGGTGGTCCTGAGACCGGACCCAGGTTTCATGCCCAAGGTGAACTCCATTTTTCACAGGGCACAGGAGATAGTTTTGCCGTCCTTTTGCCCAAACCCCTCTCACAAAAGGGAGAAAATTTGGCATACGCTCGACGTGAGACGTTCTCTCAGGTTCTACGTGGAGCGCACCAAGACTTTTAGGAAGTCGGAGGCCCTTTTCGTTAACTTTAGAGGAGCCTCTTTGGGCAAACGGGCATCGGTGTCGGCACTGTCTCGATGGATCAGAGAGGCCATCGGGGAGGCTTACACTTCGTTGGGGAAAACTGCACCCGAGGGCATCACAGCCCATTCTGTTAGGGGCGCGGCTACGTCCGCGGCCTTTGACGGGGTGCAGTCCCTGGTGGAGATTTGCAGAGCAGCCACCTGGTCCTCCGTCCACACCTTTACGAGGCACTACAAGGTGGATGTGGCAGCATCTGCTGAGGCCAAGTTTGGCAGGCGGGTGCTGCAGCAGGTGGTGGGAGTCTAGGCTTGTCTTCGCCTGGTCCCGCCCTCTGTTGCACTGCTCTGGTAAATCCCAGAGGTCTCGAATGGCCCCCCTACTCCTCTTCCCAGAGAAAAGAGGGAATTTCTTACCTGAGAATTCCTGTTCTGGGATGAGGAGAGGGGGGCCATTCGACCCACCTCTCACCAGGCTCAGGCCAAGTTAGTTTCCTAGAAACAGGGTTGGGGTGGTTGATTGTCTTTTTCTCTTACCTTTCCACCTGTTGTCGGCCTGTTATGTTGTGTTTCTCGCCCCTGTTTGGGGTCTTTAAGTGTTTCTCCAGTTATCTTTCTAGTTGGGGGTTTGGTTCTCGATTCCTGCTCGTTATTCCGGACTGGGTCGGGATGCCCCCTACAGGGAGACGCCTCGAACTTTGTACCGGCCCTGCCTCTTGGAGTAGGAGGGGCATTCCCAGAGGTCTCGAATGGCCCCCCTCTCCTCATCCCAGAACAGGAATTCTCAGGTAAGAAATTCCCTCTTTTCTCAGCCCTGAGCATCTTTTAAGAGAAGTACTCTGATTTATAACCCAGTTAAAAATCCACACTTTAGTTAATTGAACCAATTAATCTATTAATCCACTCAGCTCTACTCTCTCTAGAATTGTTCAGTACGAGAATCTTGGCATTTAACTTGGTGGGAATCCTGAATCCAATCAGCATTCACTTGTTTGCTGTGATAACGTACCTGGGGAGGAAAAAAAAATGCATCTAATACAGTTGAAACCATTTTGAAATACTCTTTTCCTTTTCCTGCTCTTCTCAGGATAAATACCCTGAATGTCGCCGGAACAGGTAAATAATTCAGATGGGATTAGATCACTTAAAATCAAATCTCCTGAAGAGATGATGTAGCAACTGAGGCTAAAAATACTTTTGACGTATGCATTGCAGGGCAGGCAACTCAATCGGGAAGCTGAGAGCTGAAGCTAGTTTGCCTCTTTTAAAGTTGATCATTGGCATCATTTGCATAATTGTTTTTGTGAATAAGGTGACTGCCAAGCCTGCAGCTGCTGGATGCATTAGTATCTGATATGCTGATGTTTTACAGGGGGCTTACAAACCAGAAATCTTAAAATGACGCAACTTCATTCTTTTTTCGTTTTCTGTTCTTCCTCTTGTTCAGCTTTTGGAATTCATAAGAAAACACATTGGGGGGAAAAAGCAGACCTGTCCTCATAAGAAGGGATGGGTTTTTTTTAGTGATCAACGCAGAATGCTAAATAATGAGAATTTTTACTGAAAACGCAACATAAAATGAAATTTAAATCAAAAAGTGAAAAACACTGCTTTTGCTTATGTTTAACAGAGTTTGGCACAAATTTAGATCAAATTCACAAAAATAACGCCACTTTTGTTTACTTTTGACACAATTTTGAGGAATCCACAAATAGTTTTCAGTAAGGGATCAGGAGGAGGAGTGGCAGAAACAGGAGGAAGCTTGCTTAAACTTGCATGAACGTGCATGTTCATTGTTCACAGCGCATGCTGGGGCAACTTTAATGGAATGTGGAAGTCGTAAATAGCAGTTTCTTGATGCTCCAAGCAACAGTCAAGCAACTCGGGAACTTTTGAGCAGGTCATTTTGGGCTGGGGTGTGTGTGCCAGTGATTGCTTGCCTTTGTAGGGCCGTTCACCCTTATTTATTGTGCTGTTTGTACAATTTGCAATAAAAATTTGGATAAAAACATGTAACACTGCAATTTGCTATTTTAATCAAGCAGTTTTTGGAAAAAAAAAATTTCCAAAAGCGAAAACCACCCCTACTCATAAGAATCTTTTTTTTTTCTTCAAATGAAAACTAAAAGTCTAAAAAGAGTCTGCTGGTCCTGTGAGTGCCCTCCCATGAAGCTTTCAGGTTATTCTGAGCTCCTTCCCCTTTAGATTCTTGGCTCATTAGTTTAGTTCTGACTTGGCAGATGAAATGAACGTGACGCCTGTTAAAGGACACTGAATGAAGGGGACCTTCAGTCCTTCGCGGTTGTCTTGACTGGATTCCAGAGTCCAACTTGATAGGCAGAATGTGGGATTTTGTGTTTAGCTCAGCACTGATATTTTCACCACCTACTCTGTCGGTATAATTGTGCTGACCTCCGCTGAGTTGGATCTAAGAAGAAAATTCCTAGTGGAGAAACATTTTGTCCTGTTTCTGACTGGTGAAAACCAACTTCAATTAATATGACAGAACGATCACAAAAGTTGGAATGAATTCCTTCTTGTAAAACTTCTCATTATCGATTGTAACAATGTTATAGATGGACAAAAACCCCACATTTGTTAATGCGTCTTTTTAGAATAGTTTGAAATGTTATAAGAGTTTCATGGGACTGGTAACCATAACGGTGTACTTAAAATGAGCATTGGCTTTGACTGATAAGTTTTGTCATTGCAGTAGAAAAGAAACGGTTGATGCCGTTACCATAGCCTAATGTTGATACTCTGACAAAATTCCAAAGGCCTGACGTTAACTATGCCCAGGCCCAGTGAAGATTTGGCTCTTGTGCTCATCCTCGTGATCCTCTGGCTTGTTCACCTTGATCTTTCTCTCTTTACTTTCCTCACATTTCAGTTCCCTTTTATGTTGGGACAATGGTGCAGCATTATGTCTTTACCAACATTTTTGCTAACCATGGTTGTCTCCAAACTACTGCATGCACCCAGGGCTAGAAGTAGGTTTGCAAACTGGTTTGGAATTACTCATGATCAGTTAAACTGCTGGTGTAACACTTTACTGTGATTAATCTGAACAGGGAATTTGGTGTACAAGGGGAGGAGGAGCATGCAAACAGGAGATGCTCCTGATCTCCTAACCATGGTTAAAAACATTACACAGTCTTGCATCTGCACTGGACCTCAAGTCAATTTTGAGGGTTTCCCCCCCCCCCTTCAAAATAGATCAATTTAGTAAATTATTTCTTGGTATCAGTAGCCCACTTCTGCTATTGTATCATTTGTGCATTCGCATCTGAAATTTAAATTATAAAGGCAAGAGCCTTCTCCAGACTGAACTATCCCTGTGCCTAGTACTCGGGTATATGTGGCATATCAGAATGGCCAGTATAGTCAAACTGCAACAACAGCTGCTGCCCAGCTTAATTGAAATTCTCTCGCACTAGGAGATCTAAGTCTTCTGTACTATAAATTTAAAATGATTCTAGTTCTGAGATTTATTAATGAGACATTGTTCCCAACTTGGCTTGAATCTAATTCACTTTTCATATGTAATGGATGATGTTACTCTAATATTTGCATGGGCTCTGTGAGCTCCTGCCGAAAGAGAAGTTATCCTCCTGGCGTTGCCGTGAAAGCATTCGTTATTGCCGCTGTAAACTGCTCAAGCCACGGGACATTTCTTATGCTTCGTGATGAGCCCATTGATGGCACTCGATAACTGCTAGGAAATATTTGGAGTGAAATAAATATGAATTAGTGATTCATAGTTTGCCTGGCACTCTGCATCAAACAGAGGTGTTGTCTCTGTCAGAGAATGATGCCTGACTTCTCTTGCCGTGTAACTCACCTGCATCAAGATTAAGGAAGCGCATTTTATTGAATAAGCTTGGAAACAAGATAAATGTCCTCTTGCTTTTTTGTGCGGGATGTATTGGATATCTGCTTTCGCAATGAGCCTTTTAAAAACCTCTCCTCGGCGCAACCAGGAGGAATGCATTTGTATCCTGTATATAAAAGTAATCTAGTGGTGAAATATTCCTCCTTAATTTTGGTCGGAATGAACAAAAGTGTCTGTGTTTATTCCTGCCTAATGCATCACAAATCTGCTGACATGCTAACCTTGGAGTCTTGGTTGGCGTTAATCAGGCCTGTGCACCGGCAGGAAAGATGTACCTAATGCACTCCATCAGTGCAGTTTGCATATGGAAGTTCTCACAGGGGAGCTGCCCTGTGCCAGCTGAGGGTTACCTGCCCACTGCAGTTATTGTATGTAATTATCGAACCAATCTGTTCAGCCCAGCAGGGTTTAGATGGTAATCATGAAGCAACACTTTGGAAAGATGTAATGCACTCTCCCCTTCTCTCCTCAGCTATGTGGGGTTGTAACCACTTCAGCAGCTATTTCAAGAAAGCTACACGTTTCTCAAACTTACCAAGAAAGCCGGCTAAACTTTAGCAGTTATTTTTATGCTTATGGGCTTAGATGTGCGGTCTGTCGGATGGTTGTGTGTGTTTTGCAGAATGCTCCAGAGTGTTAACATTCATTGAAAATAAGGGAGGGAGGAAAAACACATCTTCAGTTTATTTTAAAATATTTTTGTCTGTTCTGTAGCTTTTTGGAATACGTATAGTCTGATTGATCTTTAGAACCAGTTGTGGCCACTAGGAAACAAAACAAAACCTGCTGTTCTAAATGAACAAGAAAAGGCTCTTGGATAAAATTGTGGATTCAGAGTTTCCCTGAAGAAATGTAACCTTCTAAACTAAAACAGATTCCAGTAACAATCAGTGCATTATTAATTTATCTTTCTTTCTGATTGGAATTGGCTGTGCTCTGCACTGAAAACTTTTGAATTGTGCCCTCTTTATTAATCTTTGAATCAATTATGTATATTCTTTAGACATGAATAATTTAGCTTGCAATAATTGGGTCCTTGGTAAATTGAGAATAGCTTAGCAAAGGCTGGAGTGGTGGAGGTGGCTGGGTTGGGATTGATGCTGGGACTGCTGGAGAACACAAGGTATCTTTTCAGGGCCCAGATGCTATGGCCTCCTCCATTTCTGATCCTGCAATGGATAGAAGATCACACACTGTAAAAGTTTGTCTGCAACTATGAAGGCTAGAAGCTTAAAGAAGGGTGGCAGCTGAGATAGTCAGGCATCCCAGAAAACACATTTTGTCATCAGCTTGTGCTTGTGAAATATTCTTACCTATGATGGACAGAGACCAGAATCTGCATTCATTTTTAAAGGTACAGAAACATCAGTGGTTCCCAAACTGTGGGTCGGGACCCACCAGTGGGTCATAAGAAGAGCCCCGCTGGATCAGGCCAAAGGCCCATCTAGTCCAGCTTCCTGTATCTCACAGTGGCCCACCAGGTGCCTAAGGGAGTCCAGTAGACAACAAGATGCTTGCATCCTGTTGCCACTCCCTTGCACCTCCTTTGCACTGGGTCACAAGCCAATTTCAGATGGGTCGCAAAGCACCTAGAACAGCCTTATTGGGCATATGAGAAGATGGGATGCTGGACAGGGGGAGGGCTGTGTGGTTATTTTGCTTGTGCCAGGGTTGGAAAATGGCTGAGAAAAACCCAACTGATGGCTGCATTCTCAGGAAAACAGCAGGCTTGTAGTATGATGGCACTTTGGCCTGGACCTCACTTTTAATGGGTCCCGGACATTCTAAAAAGTGGGTCCTGGTGCTAAAAGTTTTGAGAGCCACTGAGATCCATTATAGCTGATTATCATAAATGATAACCTTGTTGTCGAGCAGACTGAAATGGGTCTGCATAAGAACTTCAGTTAAAAAAAAAACTTTAAAAATACGATAAATGTTGATAATGATAAAAAAAATTTCTGTTGGATGCTTTTTGAGTTGATGGCCTTCTAAGAGTAAAGATGGGAAACGTGGATAGCAAAATATGCTAAGCCATTTCGTATAGCGCATTGTCATTTTGTGGTTTAAGTTGCCCGAAAGCCCTATCTTGCTTCGTGTAAAATCTGTTTGTTTGTTTTTTGGCAGGCGAGAAGAAAATTAGTTGCTGCAACAGTGTCAGCCGCTTCCGATGAGGATGACGCAGAAACAGTTTCGGATGATGAGAAAAATGTCAGAAAAAGGAAACGTACTTCACCTAGTGAGTCAAAACGTTCCTGTTAGTTTTTGTCACAGAGCTATCATTTTGCTAAAAATCAAGGCATGCTTAAATTCTGCAGTAAATGTGACTATTTTGTTTGGGCTACGCTGAAGAAAATGAGATTGTCAGCTATCTGTCAGCAGTGAATGTGAATTAAGTTTGCTGGCCACATACAGAACGGGTGACAGTTAGTAGATGAAAGTTACTGTGGTTGGTATTCCCTGCCCCTTTTCCCACCATTTATTTTCCCCTCTGTTCTCATTTTTATCCTCTCCTATCTTGTCCAATTCGCTGTCAGGAAGCACTGACTCCCCAGGACCCATTCATCACAGCAGGTTTCAGCCAGAGGCAGGCAGCAGCAGCAACAGCAACCATTTACAACAGTGAGTGGAGCTACTTTAAGAAAGAAAGAAAAAGGACTAATCCAACTAGACTGTAAAGTAATCTTGGCACTGTTTTGGCAAAATTGCCAGCTTGCGACTAGTCAGAGGGTTGGCAGAAGCCATACTTCACAGCCCTGTTACTCTTAAGACAGGGGTGTCAAACATAAGGCCCGTGGGCTGGCTTCAGCTCCCCAAAAGCTCTTTATCCAGCCCCCATTATAATTGGGATCTCCTAAAGCCACCCTTTCAGCAGTGCTACATCTGCCTAGGCTCTAGGCGGGAGAGACGGACAGAGCCCTCAAAAGACAAGGAGCACTATGGGGAAAGGGCAGCGTCATCAAACGCAAATGAACTCCCGGAACGCTGGGAGGGACGTGGGAGGGACTTTTGCGTGATTGGCAGCCCGCCCGTTTCGTTCCGCGGCTGCCCTGGCCTTGAGGGGGGGCTGCCCCCAGTTGGCGTGGCCCCCCGCTGCTTGCCCAGGCACCCGGCGCGCCCCCCACCTGTCTCCCCCGGCGAGCAGGCACCCCTCGAGGCCAGGGCAGCCACGGAACGAAACAGGCGGGCAGCCAATCACGGCGAAGCCCCGCGTACGTCCCTCCCAGCGTTCCGGGAGTTCATTTGCGGATGACAATGCTGGGAAAGGGGCAGATCAAGAGGCGTGTGAGGCAGAAACACTGCCAAAACACTGGGAGAGCTCAGTTATCATGCAGGCTGCCCCTTCAGTAGCACTGAAACTTCTGCCAAGTCATCACTTGTCTTGTGAAGTGATGACTTGGCAGAAGCTTCAGTGCTGCTGAAGAGGTTGAAGAGAAGGTGGCCACACTTCTCAGCTGTTGAAGAGAAGGTGGCCACACTCTCCCATATCTTGAAAACTTGATCAAGATTTGCATATTTCAGTCATTTGCGGCTGTTGAGTTCCTACTTGAGAGCAAAGTGCTTATTCCGGGCCATCACTTGCTCAGTTACATCCTGCATCAGGATGTCCCTTCTGGCCTTCTGCAGGCGCCGTGAATATTATTCGGCCCATATGAAATGAGTTTGACACCCCTGCGCTAAGGTATTTTTATATCTTGGGATATAAACCAGGGATTGAACTTCAGATCTCTTACATTCTTGGCCACTGAGCTATATTCCGTAATACCTGGAAGAAGAATGGGAGAAATGATAGCAAGTCTAACGATACGTATAGTATAAATGAAACCTGAAGTACCTGTCTTGGGGCCCGATCCTCTCCAACTTTCCAATGCTGATGCAGCCATGCCAACAGAACATACACTGCATCCGGTGGTGGGAGGGCAGTCACAGAGGCCTCCTCAAGGCAAAGGAATATTTGTTCCCCCATCCTCATGGCTGCATTGGCACTGGAAAGTTGGACAGGATCAGGCCCATAGTATAGCCAGCTAAGTACTATCCAGGGATTGATAAATGGTGTCTTTATAAAAAAATGTATTTGTATTAAGCTTTTCTTCCATTTAATCAGAATTAAAATACAAACTTGTTATAGCAAAGTCTAACGTTAAAACTGAGTCCATCACTTTCTTTTAAACACAGCTGCCTTAATTTGATCTAGCAAACTCAAAAGAGCAGTTGCAAATTATAGCAATTGAAAGGGAGTGTGGAAGAGCCCCCATATTATCTTCTGCGCATGCGCGCGCACACACAGGTAGTTATTGTACAGTTCAGGAACCTTTAATAGGCATAAAACAAAATACAAAGTACAGCAAACATAGTACAGCATTAATACAGCAACAATACAGTATTCGAACCCTCGATCCGCAAAAGAAAAAAAAACCCCTTCTAAAATGGTCTTGTTGATTTGGCGAACCAGTGATGTATAATTAGCCTTACAGGGGGATACCAAATGTAAGCTAGCATGGGGTTCGGATTTGACTCTGCGTCTCTGAATAATAGCGTAAAGATAAATTGCTACTTGTGTGATGGTTGCTTTATCAGAAGAGGAAAGTAGTAAGCTGACATCAGCATTGACTCCTGAAAGGCGAGGCAACATTGAATTCATAAGAATGGTGCGAAGATCTTCATACAGTGGGCAAAAGAACATGTGATTCAGAGATTCAGGGACCCCAGTGTTACAGCCACAGCAAGAAGAGGTCTCTGGCTGCTGACAAAATCTAGCAGACAACTCATGCGAAGGCATGACGTTGCAGCGAGCCAGTATAAAAGCGCGTCTGAGCTGGGGATCCTCCAGCAAGAAAAGGTAACTAGGGGACTGACCAAAAAATAATTGGTAATTGAAAGTGAAGAGGGGAACAGATCTTGGTGGCTGCTGCAAACAGGTTTTGCCTTTCTATATCTGTTAATCTGAGTGTGAGAATCCTGAGCCCATTATTCAAGGTTCCAGCTCCCAGGAGCGCATTATGATTCGACCAAAAGTCCTATGGATCAAATTTTAGAATAAAAAAGGGAAAGCCCCGAGGATAGCAAAGAATCAGAGAGCAGGGCTTTAAGAAGGGGGGAGTACTCGGCTTTAAAACAAACGGAAAGCCAAAATTTACTGAATCTGACCCATGCCAGATACTTGAGTCTAACGTGGCCTGCCTCCAAGCATAGAGCTGCATAGGGGACACAGTGAGCTACACTGAAGATTTTATATAAAAACACTGAGTGTATTCTCTCCACCTCATAGTTAAGGGCAGGTAACCAAAGTTGATTTTGAATTATGGTGTTGGAGAAGACTCTTGAGAGTCCCCTGGACTGCAAGGAGATCCAATCGGTCAATCCTCCAGGAAGTCAAGCCTGATTGCTCCTTAAAAGAACAAATACTAAAGCTCAAATAATTTGGCCACCCCATGAGAAGAGAGGGCTCTTTAGAAAAGACTCTCCTGCTGGGAAAGATGGAAGGCAAGGGGGGCGGCAGAAGGTTAGATGGTTAGATAGTGTCACCGAAGCAATGGATATGAAGTTGGGTGAACTCCGGAAGCTGGTGGAGGGCAGAGAGGCCTGGTGTGCTGTGGTCCAGGGGGTTGCGAAGAGCTGGACGCGACTTA